>AWOL01S0032612.1:27091-67551 GCA_000715115.1 Nicotiana otophora
GGGGAGGGGGAGGGGGGAGGGACTACCCCTTAGGATTTGGGATTGATTGTGTCATTTGTCTATGTAAAAGTTATGTACCCAAGGTGACGAGTGGGTACATAGGTTATATATGGTATTTGACCGGTTTAGGCTATTTAGACTCCTTCCATGCTTTAATTGAATTGTCATATCATGTTCTAAATTCTTATAGTCAATCTACTTTTAATTTTGTTAGTCTATCCTTACGTGCCTTAAATGACTTTGTTAACACTTGTTCTACATCTTGTTTGATATTTTGATCTTATGCTTTAGTTGCCTCTTTCATTGTTACATGTTATCTCTTCCATTGTTGATTTACCATTTGAAGTCATCGTTACATGTTGTCTCTCCCATTGTTGATTTATCATTATTTGAAGTTATTGTTACATAGTATCTCTTCCATAGTTGATTTATCATTATTTGAAGTCATTGTTACATGTTATCCCTTTCATTGTTGATTATCCTTATTTGAGGTCATCGTTGCATGTTATCTCTTCCGTTATGAGTTATTTTTATCTAGTATCATGGTTACACATTATTTTTCTCATAGTTGAGTTGTTGGTGTTGAAGTTGTGAAAATCGTTATCACATTGAGGTGAAGTGTTAATTGTTGAGATATCTTTCTTGTTCTGAAATTTATATTCATTGTTATTGTTGATATTCTTGTACACATTGTGGTTGAGTCGTGGGCTATTGTTGCGAAAAATATTGGTATTGCTGATTATTAGCAAGTTGTGACACTTGAGCACTTGTGGTGTGAGTTGTTATAATGATGCGATATTGATGTGCATGCGGCGGTATAAGGATATGTGTTAGTGTGCATGCGGCGGCATAAGGTGGGACTTATGTGCGTGTTGCTTGTAAGGGAATTACTTGAAGCCACATGGCGTCATAAGATGGGCTAAAGTACGTGTAGCTATTTCGAAAAAAATATTTTCAAAACTATTTAAATGTAAGGCTCACACGACGGTATAAGGAGAGATTGTGATTGAAATTGAGAAATATAAATACGAGGCGGTACCTCGGTTGTGATTCTTGTTGTATATGAGGCGGTACCTCGGTTGTGATTCTTGTTGTATATGAGACGGTACCTCGGTTGCGATTCTTGCTGTGTATGAGGCGGTACCTCGTCCGTGATTCTTGTTGTTTACCTCATGTTGTAAAGAGTTATTGGTGAAATACTCCTTGTTGCTTTTATTCTTCCTTATCTTATTAGTTTGGATCAGTATTTGACTTGGGTGCTTGTCTTTAATTTCTTCCTTTATGATATCTCTATGCTTACAAATTCCAGTATTAGTTTATGTTATTAACTTATTTGAATCAGTTATTTCCCTGCCTGCCATTACTTCTCGTTATTATGTTTTCATGTTGTTATTTATATCCTAGTAGGTATCTTGACCTTTTTTATATCCATAATTTATTTTTCAATTTTATTATTGACATACTTATTTCCCTTCCACTTATTTGTTGTCTCTTACAGTGCTGATTCTATTTGTCTGGTTTCTGTTGTCACATAACTTTTGTCTCTAAGCTGAGGGTCTCCCGGAAACAGCCTCTCTACCCCCGGGTAGGGGTAAGGTCTGCGTACACTCTACCCTCCCTAGACCCACTAGTGGGATTACTACTGGGTTGATGTTATTGTTGTTGTTGTAGGCGTCTTGACCTGGTCTCGTCACTACTCTACGGAGGTTAGGCTTGATACTTACTGGGTACCGTTGTGGTGTACTCATACTATGGTTCTACACATTATTGTGCAAATCCAGGTACGTCTGCCCGTGCCGGACGCTAGAAGTTGATTGAGTAGCTGATTCTGGAGACTTCAAGGTATACCTGCTCAAAGTCCGCAGGTCTCGGAGTCACCTTCCGTATTAGACATATTACTGTTCACTTCTTGTTTCAAACAGTATTGTATATCAAGACTATTAGTACTTTCTTGTCGAGCTTATGACTCCGTTCGACCAGGTTTTTGGGATAGTGTCGGCTATTGTACTGTTGAGTTTATTATAATAGTGTAAAGGTTTAACTTGAAGTTTTAGTAGTATTTCTGCTATTTTCCTATGCATGTTAAGCTTACCTAGTCGTAGAGACTAGGTACAATCACGATATCCTACAGAGAGAAATTGGGATTGTGACATCCATCAGGGATGGCAAGTTACACACTATCCTTCTCGCATGATTCATATCACACTGAGGGAGGTCGTTCGACCAATCAATCAACTTGGGTAGAATGTTCTGGACCATACCAAACCTAGGAATGTCGTGCTTTATTTTTCGCATTGAAGAAAAAGAGTTAGCCCTGCCCCCTCCTGATTTGATTAATTAAGCAAAAATAGTCAACATGTTGGCACATTTTTTCCAGTAATGTACATAGTATAAATGTATCCCTCGGAATATTAGATATACCTTTAGATATTGGACAAGGTTTATCTAAACGGATTTAATACGCCACGGATATTTAGTCCATCTTAGGTTTAGCATGATACATGCAAAGTTTCCATCAGAGTAGGTTTCTAAGGGGTCTAAACTCTAAACCGGTACTCTCAAGTAGACAACTTGAGAGGGGAAGGCACGGGACCATCAACTGCACCGCTGATCGACTAGTCTACCGCTAATAAGCCTTTTCGATTTAAAAGGGTGAAAAGCGCGGACACTCATCAAGCACTGTATGTTGATAATAGGCACGCGTGGAATATGATATTTAAAGCATGCTTATGCAAAAAATGATAACATATAGTCAAGTAATTTTACATGGTAAAAAACACACAAGGACAATATTAATAATACGATAAAAATAAGTAAGGAGGAAAAGGAAAAGAAAGACAAGGGAAATATTTAGCATGGTTCACAAAATTCAAAAGCATGATTAAATAAATAAAGCAAATAAAGGAGACAGGAAATAGGGGTTCATGATGTAGCAAGTAAAGGGACATGGAAAGGGAGGTGCATGAAAGAAGTCAAATAAAGCAACTTGAAAATTCCACACAAGCTAAGATTCGTCATTGTAAGAGCCTAATTACACCCTCAACAAAGTCGCCATGTTGTCGCGCCCTATTTTCTCACGAAGCGGGCTTCGACATATGACAACTTTTTTAAAATGGGTATCAAAAGAGGAGAGTCACTATTTAATGATTTTTAAGGTACGTTAGGGCACCTATTTACGAATAACTCTGTTTTAATTAGTCAGTGTCACCGAAGATTGGGTAAGGGCTCAAATTACCTAAGAAAGAAGGTGTTAGACACTCTTCGAGGTCCACAACTGTGACTCCCCGTTGAATTCTAGACTATGTGGGATTTATCAAACTATAAATAATTATTCTAAGTGAGCATGCAAGTTAATCCATTATTGAATTAAAGGAGCAAAAGGTCTAAGTAATGATTAGTTATTCTAGGTGGAATAGGATGAAATAATTAATCAAAAGAAATAATACACAAGTAATGTAGAGGAAATAATTTGAAAGAACATACTTCATTCATTAATAAACTGATTGATACAACTATTTTAGGCTACAAGATATACAACTTAGTTAAATCTAAATTTCTCAACAAACTAAATGTACAAGGAACAATTAGACACAATGGGGGTCCTACATTTTTAGCCTAAAGGATCACCCCGTGCGACATAAATAATACTTCACAACCTTTAAGTACAAACTATCATCTCCAACTACCCCATTACTATCTTTAAGTTGTTAACCTAAAACGCACTAATTCAATTCTAAAATATGCCCTATACGTGCGTACTATGCCTATGGTCCTGGAGACATTGGACCGCTATATAAGTGGTTCTAGACTCATCCTAGACTGCTCAAAATTGAAAGACTAGGCGCCACATAATTTAAACAAACAGGACTTCACAAAAGTGGCATTATTGATAAGTAAATTTTTCTATGAATATGTTCATCCAGTTGTGGGATTAAGATCAGTCAGTTATGAACTAGCGTATGTTACTAAATTAATTAGACTTAAAACATGATTTCTATGTGAAACCACAAACGACCAGTTATAATTAATCAAGTTCAGGATTCATACAAAAATAATCAAACAAAGCAGACTTCATTGTTTAAGTCCTATAGGCAGGATTTCTAAATGATTGTATTTTAGACTGTTTTTTAAAGACAATGCAGTTAAGTGATACAAGTTTCTTATTTATGAGTCCTATAGTCATGATTTCTAGGCGCAAAGGGTTAAGAACATAGTTCATAGCACGAACCGTTGAGCCAATTAATAAATCATATAGGCATGATGCTAAGTGTTAAATCCTAATACACGATTTCTAAGTGAAGTAGCAAAGAGCCAACGAGTGATCACAGAATACGTCATATAGGCATGCTTTCTAGACAATATTGTAAGTCACATTGGCAACATTTAGTTACCAGTAGGGGTGTTCATAAAAATTCGAAAACTCGAACCAAACCGAAAACCTAACCAAACCGACCAAAAACAACCACTATGTTTAGGTTTGGTTTGGTTTTGGTTTTAAATTTTAAAAACCGATCAAATTTGGTTTGGTTTTTGGTTTTAAAAAAAAACCCGAACCAAACCGACTATAAAAGTAGCTATTTAAATTTATTATTACACCTATATATATATATGTATATTTTTATATAAAATTTCTAAAATTTTATGGTACATATTAGTCATTTGTATTTTTAGTCTAGTTCTTTGCTATTATAATAATCTAATTCTTTGCCTTCTAGTTTGATTGGTAGTTTTCTTTTATTAAGTACAAGAATTTATTTTATGTTAAAACTAATCAATTTTTAATTGAGTACTTAAGTTATTCATCACTATTTGAGTCAATATATCTTGGTAAATGATAGATTTCTCAAAGAGCAATTGGTTTGATAGCGTTACGTTGAAAATGTACTCGCCGGAATATGCGTTTGGTAGTGTATGTCTCATATTTAAGAAAAAATCGACAAATAACCGAAAAAACCGAAAAACCGAATCGATAAAAAACCGACTTAATTGGTTTGGTTTGGTTCAAATATTTGAAAAACCGACTTACTTGGTTTGGTTTCTTTTTAGGGAAAAACCGACCCAAATCGAACCATGAACACTCTTAGTTGCCAGTTACTTAGGGTCCTAAATTCGTGATTTTCTAAGTGAGGCAATCAAATTTGGAAGCCCTATAGGCATGGTATTTATCAACAGATCATACGCACAAGTAAAGCATGATAAACAAGTAGCAGGTAAAGTCATTTGATCCTATAGGCATGCTTTCTACCCATTTATGCGAGAATTAAACTAACCGGACCCTTTTAAACTATTTTCCCCCTTATTTGTCTTTATAATTTATTATAGACCGAAATAAAATAATTACAGGCCCAACTAAATACACAATATCCAATAGCACAATTGAGCCTTCACCAGCTTTGAGCTTCATACAGAACCAACATGCCCAAACTCCAGGGGCATAAGATCAGGCAGGCTAAGCATGTTTGAACTCAGTATCCACATCAGGCCCAAACCATCAAACAAGCCCAATTATCCAACAAGATACCCAAAATATAAACGGACAAATATAGAGCCAGATGAACTTGGTGATCATGCATGGGTACACACAAAATCAATTCCTGATATTTATAAATTACTCAAGAAGCAAGAATTTCCCAAATGGCATCCTAAGGTGTAAGGTCTAGGTAAGTATGATAATACATAGACAAGATAAGGATAATTCAAACTTGTCCACTCTGTAAATTATAGTGAAAGGCCCATAAGCAGAGTCTAAGTGTAATACTTAAGGATACACAGAAACACATATACTTAAGAGAAGACATACACCTATTTAATTCATTCGAGTACAAATATCATGATCAAGGCTTAATCTTAGCAACACAACCAAATAGAGGTTCCTATTGGGAGGGTCTCGCATGAAAATTCAAGGCAAAACCAATTATAAGAAGATAGCCAAATAGAAGTTCATATAGGATAGATTAACATGAAAACCTAAGATAAAATATAGTCAAGAGCTAATTATGTTAAGATAGCAAATAGTAGTTCATATATTCAAGACTTAACATGAAAATCTAAGATGAAATATTGTCAAGAACTAATTCAAATAGAAGCTCTCACAGGAATGACTTTGTCACGTCCCAAAATCCACTAAAGATCGTGATGATGCCTAACACCGCCGTCAGGCAAGCCAACGGTGATTGATCAACTTAATTACTCATTTTAGTATTTTAAAATCATAATTTTCATTAATAAAATAGTATGAAATGTAATTTATAGGAACTACAATAATGAACAACCCGTAGGAACCCCCAAAACCCGGTGTCACAAGTGCATGAGTATTTTTTAAGGAGTACAATAATAATACAACATCTGTCCATAATGTAAATAAGACATGATAAAATAAATAGTACAATGGAGACTAGGTGGGATGCGATGCGTAGCCTCGATTGCAGTTCACATAAAGTCTCCTCAACATATGCGCCTACGCGCCAAGATAATCACCAAATGAACCTGTCAGATCCTACACATTTAGTGCAGAAGTGCAGCATGAGTACGTAAATCAATGCATACCTAGTAGGTATCTAGCCTAACCCCAAGAAGTAGTGACGAGGGGTCGACATCAACACTTACTAGAGGTCCAATAAGATAATATAATAATTCATAGCAAATATGAAGTGCACAACGATAGTGGGGTGAATCTGTAAATTTCATAATCTTTCAAATATTTCTTTTGAAGTATAAATTTCTTGATCTTCTATTCTACCTTAATAGCTCAGAAAAATGCCAAGTGTCAATTTCAAATAAATAAGGAATACCATAAAAATGCCGGGCATCAGTGAAAGGTTTATCTTGTGAATATTTGGACTACTAAGCGCTATAACGCATAATATGTACATTGTCGAGGGTCGAGCGACACAAACCATAGATGAATCTATTATACTGGCGAGACATTCGGTCTTCTTCACAAGAAAGAAAAGAAGTTAGAAAGATACGAGACACATGCTTACAATACAGTACACAGGCACAAAATGAATATAATCTTTATCATTTCTCAAATAACTTGCCCACAACTCAAAGTGATAAGGCTCAGCCTAGTATACATATATTTATTCCTAAATCAATTTCAATTATAACTTCCATTAAGTAAGCCAGCATAATGAGTTCAAATAATTCAAATATTATATGATAAGATCCTAAATCTACCCGGATATAAACATGTTTTAGCTACGTACGGACTCTTGTCACCTCGTGCGTACGTAGCACCCACAACTAGTTGCACATAACAATAAATATTACCTAGGGGTACTTTCCTCCTCACAAGGTTAGACAAGAGACTTACCTCATTCCGAAGTTCCAAAAATCGAATCCAACGCCTCTCTAACTCTTCAATTCAAGCCAAACGATCCGAAACTAGTCAAACAATGTGCAACTCAATCAAAATATACTCCAATGCTTATAATTAATCAATTCCTAACAATCCCCAACTCCGCTCTAAAAGTCAATAAAGATAATCCTCGGGCCCACGTGCCCAGATTCCGAAAATTTTCAAAGATAAACTTTACCCATAACACCACGAACTCAAATATATAATTTATTCCTAATTCCATTTCCAAAATCGTGGTCAAAATTCAAAATAACCAATTTTCTAGGTTTTTCACCAAAATCCCAAATTTCTACAAATTCTCAATGCTTAAATCCATATATAAAACATGTATTTAACTCACAATGTGAAAAAATCACTTACCCATAATATATGATGAAGATGGCACTCCAAAATTGCTCCAAAATCGGCCCCCATGAACGAAATGAAGTGGAATTAAGCCAAACCCCTGTTTTAAAAGAACACACTGCCCAGTAACCTTTCGCATTTGCGGTCCGTTAGCCGCTTCTGCGGCTTTGCATCTGCGGAAACTCCATCGCAGGTGCGACTCTAGCTCAACCCAACAGTCCCCGCGTCTGCGCCCCAAGTAGCACATCTACGGGCCCCAAGCGCTTCAGCGCTCGCGCACCTGCGCGTTTATGCCCGCTTTTGCAGCCCAGGCCTTTTGACCAACCTCCGCTTCTGCGGTCCCGCTTCTGCGGAAAAATGACCGCATATGCGGTCTCAACACATGCGCTTGCCTGGCCGCTTTTGCGGCGTCGCACCTGCGGCCCATTTTCCGCATGTGCGATTGAACCAGAGCTCAGGCCCTTCAGCAATACAACAAAGCTCCAAATTGATCCGCGACTCGTCCGGAACACACCCTAGGCCCTCGGGACCCCGTCCGAACTTACCAACAAGTTCCATAACATAACACATACCTACTCAGGGTCTCAAATCACACCAACCATATCAAAATCATGAATCGACGATCGAAATCCTTCTTTAAATTTTTAAACTTTCAAACTTTGACGAACACGTCCGAACCATATCAAAACATTCTGGAATAATGCCAAACTTTGCGCACAAGTCATAAATCACAATACGAACCTATTCCAAGGCTCAAAATTCCAAACAGACATCTATAATATCAAAGTCCACCTCAAACCAAACTTAGGAAATTCTAAAGCCTTCCAAATGCCAACTTTCCACAATAAGCGTTGAATTGCTCCCGGCTGATCCGATACTCAACCCGAATATACGCCCAAGTCCAAAATCATCATACTAACCTATCGAAACCTTTAAATCTTGATTCCAAGGTCTTTTGCTCAAAAGTCAAACCTTAGCCAATTCTTCCAACTTAAAGCTTCCGAAATTAGAATTTTCTTTCCAAATCAACTCCGAACTTCCCGAAGTTCAATTCGACCACACATACAAGTCATAATACCTGAAGTAAAACTATTCAAGGCCTCAAACCACCAAACGAAATGCTATAGCTCAAAATGACCGATCGGGTCGTTACAAACTTAACACGAAAAACTAAAGTAACACATGGTCCAAAACTAACTCTAAGAAGATAACCAAATAGGAGCTCCTACAGGATAGATTAACATGGAAGTTTAAAGCAAACCAGTTTGATGAACAAAATTCAATGGGTATGACAAAGTAGTTAGCGGGTATTCACCTAGTTTCAAAGAGGTCAGAGATTCTATAGTAAGCCAAAAAATGCTTAGTGTGAAAAGTGCTTTTGTTATTTGAGTAGTGCTTTTTACAAACTCATTGTGTTTGGCCAATCTTTTGAAAAAATACTTTTAAGTATCAAATTACGAAAAAGAACATTAAAGGATCAATTTTCAATTAGTATAATTTAGAAAAGAAAATTATTTTTAATATTTATTATAAAAGAATTCAATTAAAATATAAAAATTAAAGTAAAAATTGAAATTAAAAATTCCAAACAATATAAAATATAGTTATTCTAAAGTAATAACATGATAATTTAAATATGCCAAAATACATCATTCATATAAATTTAAAATCTACTCTTAGAAATAGGAGAAAAAGAATAAAAATATGATTAAAATAAAAAAGGAGAAGAAATGTATAGTAGAAATAAAAAGAAAAAAGAAAAGGAAAAGAAAAATGTTAAATTAATAAGAGATAATTTGAAAAAATAAATTTATTGTAAGGTTATTTTTGTATTGAACAAATTAATTTTCTACAACTGCTTCTTGGAAGAAGCGAATTTGTAGCTTATCCCTAAAAGAAGAAAAAGTGTTTCTGCTGCTCCTCAAAAACACTTTTTCATTTTGGCCAAACATCTTTAATTTTCTAAAAAGTACTTTTTTGAATTTTGGCCTCCCAAAAGCTTGGCCAAACGGGCTCTTAATATTAACAAATATGGATCCTCAATACAACAATTGACCATGAAATTGCAGTAAACATTCAATTAGAGCACCACACATGATTCACAAATTGCAAAGAAGCCTAATCCATGCTTTTCTATTTGATAGTAGTGACACAGAGAATGCACACAAACACGAACAAGTAGGGAAGTAAAAATTAAAACTCTAAGATTCAGGAGCACTAACTAGTTGCAAAGATAAACGAGCAAAAGAGTGAGAAAATTAGAGTTTCAGTAATGACTCAGTAGTAGCAATTGAAGGAGAACAGTGAGAACCCAAGTCTTCGGTGCTTTAGAGTTCACAAAAGCCTCAAAGGGCTCTGAGCAGTGCTTGTACTGAAGGAGGTTGTTGAGCAATACTACAGTATCCTTGTCTTTCAGCCGGTCAAGAGCCAAATTGAATACAATAGTTTGAGTGAACCACAACTAAAAAATAGAACAATTACGAGTTAGAGAGAGTGGTGACTAAAGTCTCTCTCAAGGGGAATTGGGATAGGGTATATATATCAATTGATTAGGCAAAGAATCATAGAAATAAGTCCGTCAAACACAAATAAGGAAAAAAAAAATCGCATGCAATCAGTGAAGCAACCAATAAAGGAAATACATCAATTTCAAACCATAGTTAGGGTCCAACGACCGCAAATCGAACTAAGAGTGCAAGAATCGTCCACTTTCGAGTGTATATAGATAAAATATTGTCTGAATCTTCAATGATTGAAGTCAATCAGGCCCGATTTTGAAAGGCTATATTTGCCAAAATCGGGCAAGAACTAAGTAACACCATGAACGCGTGAGTATTAGCGGGATAGTGTAAATAAGGCAAGCAAATCGTGAGAGGATTCCATAGTATAACCGGATTTAGAGAGGATTTGGGGGATAAGGAGGCTGTCACGACCCAAAATCCGCTAAAGGTCGTGATGGCGCCTAACACCGCCGTCAGGCAAGCCAACGGTGATTTACCAATTTAATTACTCATTTTAGTATTTTGAAATCATGATTTTCCTTAATTGAACGATATAAAATAGAATTTACAGAGTAAATTAAAACATTTGCACAATTACAACAATGAACAACCCGTAGAAAATCCCCAAAACCCGATGTCACGAGTGCATGAGCATTTCCTAAGGAATATAATAATAATACAATATCTGTCCTGAATGTAATAAGATAGAATAAAATAAATAGTACAATGGAGACTCGGCGGGCTGTGATGCGTAGCCAGGATTGCAGGTCACATAAAGTCTCCTCAATAGGTGCGTCTACGCGCTAAGGTGATCATCAATGAACCTATCAGATCCTGCACATTTAGTGAGAATAGCAGCATGAATACGTAAATCAATGCGTACCCAGTAAGTATCTAGCCTAACCCCGAAGAAGTAGTGACGAGGGACCGACATCGACACTTACTAGAGGAACAAATAAATAATATGATAAATCATAACAGATGTGAAGTGCACAACAATAGTGGAGTAAGTCTGTACTTTCATAATTTTTCCCAATTATTTCCTTTAAAGTATAAATTTCCTCAAACTTGTATTTTTCCTTAATATCTCAGAACATGCCAAGTGTCAATACCAAATAAATAGGAAATACCATAAAATGCCGGGCATCCGTGGAAAGATTAGATCGTAAATATTCGGGCTACTAGCGATATAACGCACGATACTGCCAAGGTCGTTCGACCCGATCCAAAATAACGTGTACACTTCCGAGGGGCGTACGGCACGATCCATAGATGCATCTATATACTGCCAAGCTGTTCGGCCCACTCAACAAGTAAAGGAAGGAAGCTACCAAATTATGAGGCACATATTTACAATACAGCACATGAGCACAAAATGAATTTAATCTTTACCGTTTCTCAAAGAACTCGCCCACAACTCAAAGTGTTAAGGCTTAGCCTAGTGTACATATATTCTCTTCTCAATCGATTTCAATTATAACTTCAATTAATTAATCCAGCAGAATGAGTTCAAGTAATTCAAACATTTCATGATGAGGCCGTAAGTCTACCCGGACATAAACATGCTTTAGCTACGTACGAACTCTCGTCACCTCGTGCGTACGTAGCCCCCGCAACTAGTAGCACATAACAATAAATATCACCTAGGGGTGGTTTCCCCCTCACAAGGTTAGACAAGAGACTTAACTCGCTCCGAAGTTCCATAACCGGCTCCGAAGCCTCTCTAACACCTCAAACCAAAGCCCATAGATCCAAAACTAGTCAAACAATGTGCAAACCAATCAAAATATATTCTAATACCCATAATTAATCAATTTAAATAATTCCCAACTCTGCTCAAAAAGTCGATGAAGACAACCCTCGGGCCCGCGTGCCCGGGTTCCGAAAAGTTTCAAAGATAAACATTAACCATAACCTTACGAACTCAAATATATAATTTATTCTCAATTCCACGTCCAATTTCGTGGTCAAAATCCAAAAATACCAAATTCTATGTTTTCTACCAAAAACCCCACAATTTCTACAATTTCTCATGCTTAAATCCACATATAAATCATGTATTTAACTCACAATATATGGGAATTACATACCTTGATATATGTGATCAATATCTCTTCTTAAAGCTCCCCAACAATCGCCCAAACCAAGTGAGAAAATGAGGGAAATGAGCAAAACTCCGATTTTAAAACAACTTGCCCAGCCGAGCTTCCGCACCTGCGGACCACCAGTCGCACCTGCGGAAAATCCATCTCAGGTGCGATTCCCTCCAAGCCAGGCGAAATCCGCTTTTGCGGACCACTTTTTGCTTCTGCGTGACCGCTTCTACGGTCCACCACGCACTCCTGCGCACCCGCATGTGCGGAGATCATTCGCTTCTGCGACCCTAGCTGCCCATCTCATTTTTCGCTTTCGTGATGCACCCTTCGCATCTGCGGGCTCGCAGATGCAGAAATACATTCGCTCTGTGGCCATCCTAGCTTAGTCCTAATGTCGCTTATGTGGCTCTGCCCCTGTGGCAAAAACCTCGCAGGTGCAATTACACCAGATGCCAGCTGCTTCAGCATTCCTCTCAAATCCAAACTCGATCCGTTTTCAATCCGATTCATACCCGAGGCCCCCCGTCCAAACGTACCAATATATCCCAAAGTATAGTACGAACTTAGTCGAAGCCTTAAACCACATCAACAACATGAGAATTACAAATCTACTGCCAAAAACCTTTTTCAACTTTCCAACCTTCAAACTTCGACGAATGCGTCCGATTCTTGCCAAAATATTCCAGAATGACGCCAAACTTTGCGCGCAAGCCATAAATCACAATACGAACCTATTTCAAGGCTCGGAATCCCAAACAGACATTGATAACACTAAAATCCACTTCAAGTCAAACTTAAAACATTTCTTAAACTTTTAAAATACCAACCTTCCATAATAAGCGTCGAAACTCTCCCAGGTGATCCGATACTCAACCCGAACATACGCCCAAGTCCGAAATCATCATACGAACCTATTGGAACCTTCAAATCCTGCTTCCGAGGTCGTTTAATCAAAAGTTACTCCCAAGTCAATTCTTCATACTTAAAGCTTTCGAAATTAGAATTTACTTTCCAAATCAATCCCGCACTTTCCGAAATTCAATTCCGACCACACGTACAAGTCATAATACCTGAAGTGAAGCTACTCAAGGCCTCAAACCGATGAATGACGCGCTAGAGATCAAAATGACCGGTCGAGTTATTATATTCTCCCCCACTTAAATATACGTTCGTCCTCGAACATGCTAAGAATTGTTCTGGTGTTGTCCAAAATCACAGTTTAACACCTCGTGCACCTACCCCGTACCACCACATTCCGGTTGAACACACTAACTCGAGCTAGACTAAAAATTCTCCCTATAACCTTAGCTAACAAGCTTCAGAACCAAGTTTCAACTTCCGAATTTCTTTACAAGGCCTGATTCTAACACACGAACACCGTACCAATTACCATACACTGTACCAAAACATGATCATGCATCTATGCTGAAATCACACCATCCACCACATAAGTCGGTTATCCATAATAACATCCTCCGACTACCATAGCTGGAATTTCGCGAATCTGATGCCCGCAATACATCTCATGACGCATAAAAATCTTGTTCCAAATCTCGCAATACTGCCACGACGAAAAGGACGTGTAGAAACTCATAACCACCTACCGAATCAATAGTCTCTCCACCTGATAAGAACCATTACCTCATTCTGAACTGAATAACGATATTTTCTCTTTAATATACCTTATATAAATCTGATTGCACTAATTTTAGGTCCAATAATCTCGTCTCACCCAGTACCAACTGCTCAGGAAATAAACCATCTCAGACATTACCAAAAAGCTTATATGTCTCCCACAACGCGCCAACAAGCTACAACTCGAATGCGATACATAATGAAGAACAAACTCTAAAGAAGGACTACCCAGCATGCGTAACGAATAAAACGGCCGAATAGATGTCGTGAACCCACCTCAGGGGTGAAAAACAAGACATGCAAAATAAGTGTAAGGAGCTATGCTCAACATCTCGTTGTTGTGGCATGCAACCTGATCCAACATGACACTGTTGCGGCGTACAACCCGATCCACACATAACAACTACGAAGAAAACACACATATCAAGCTGTAACGCTTATACTTACGAAATGCCCGAATATCGACCACAAGCATGCCAAGTGCATAATACCAAATCCTGGGGAGACGTATGGCACGAACCCCAAGCATAACTAAGGTGCAATAAATGACCTGCATCTCGAGAGCCTTCCTTCTCACATAACACCACAAGCTAAACGGGACCTCAACACGTGTGCGAATAATTAAGTCGCCTCACAACCCACATGGCACAATAGAGATTTACATGGAATAGCTAATGACGGGAATAACATCCAATGCCCGACAACTCCTCCGTAAGCAATGCTATGACGAACGAACACATCTGACATGACGCAGGGCGCGCACTCACATTAGTCCCACTAACAAACCTCACACCGATTTTGATCATACCATAGTGCGCCAATAACTTTCCAAAGATCCACCATGGCCCTATTCATGACACATATGAATAACCGTCAAATCCGAAACAAACTCACATGGGCCACAACCCAAGGAATAGGGCGCCTCTCTGGCATAAGCTCTCGCATTTGCGATATTACCATAACCTCTATACTTTGTCTTAATCTTTAACAATCAAGTGACTAACATGACACACTTATACAAATCTCCCTGTGGGGTACGCTTCCACGACCTCCCGCTCAGGTGGCAAAGTTTGCACATCCATACCACCAACCATACAAATTCTGCAAGGCAAATCACAATCAGCCAATCAATACACAATGCCTCTTCCACAGAACACCATTCTCAAGCGACACTAAGATAACGCCAACTCATTCTAGACATCTGAATTCTTCCCTGCTCATCCGAGCTCGTGACATTCTTATTAGCACCGAACCTCAACCTTGATCCTCAACTCCCAATTCCCATACCGCTCACTGAACCCACCATGCCGCTACACGATAATACACGCATTCACCATAACCCTTGAACTACTAGTAGATTAACCACTTCATTGGCTAGAAACCTTTCACTTAGCTCATTTCAGAAGAACCACTGCAACACATATCTGAATTCTCAAACCACAGAAAATACAACCTCAAGTCGTGCTCTAAATTGTCATAACTCTTTCGGAATCCATTTACACAACAAAGCCATCGAAATCAAATACTTCTCAAATCAATCAGGTCATGGTGGTTGTTAAGCCCGCACGTACAATCACAAACCTCATGTATGACTTCACACGCCGAAGGAACTGATCATTGCCACAATCATGCTGACTCAATCATTACTAACTGACACAACTTCTTTCAATGTACTCTTGACCTGACTTAGAAATATAATAGTTCCATTCACAACATAACAAACTCAATCCGCACTCATCCCGAGTGACCTGAATCGCGAGACCACATCGTCTCCATACCTATGAATCATCTCACACCCTTTTCAAGCGCACAATAGCATTTTTAAATAGTACACCCATTTTGCAAGACCTTCCGTGAATTTGAAACTATTTCTTCCTTTCCTCCAATACTGCACCGCACACCCGATGATAACATGGAGCATTCCAAATACCGCTCGTAATCCACTATGAAAACTCGATCCTTAACCACACAACAGACCCGAAATCCTTAGGCACTATACCTTAATTCTCGAACCCACTTGGACTGTTGTTGAGAGTCACTCACTCTGACCTGATTCCGAATCTAACCAACTTCAATGCTCTGCGACCATCTGAACACCCTCGCAAGAAAACAACCGGCTGAATTCTTTTCCTTGTAATTCACGTCCACAAAGCATACACCCTAAGTCTTCCCAAAACCTACACATAAATCGATAGGGCAAAGTATAACACATATTCATAAAGTTCCTCGTTTGAATTGTTCCTGATATTTTCTTTTCTTATTCATAAATAATCCACCAGCACATTGATAACCAGAAACTGCACAAGCCGACAACCATGCGATCCAATCATAGACGGTAGGGCTCCCCCACTTAGCTTTAAGCTACAATTACACAATGTAGAGCCCACAACGATTCCTTGTTCTCATTTACCATGATCCCATACCGTTAACCCGCCAAATTTCTCGAAGTCTTTTGTTAAGCTTTCCACGAACATCCCGAATTATCAGCCATAATCGTATACTCAACCTTTCACTTCGTAGTACGTAGAACTCTTTGTCGAAACTTCATCAAATCACACAACCGTTGCCCTGCCCACAGGAGATGGCCCACCTATGGTATCTCATGCCGACATCTTCCAACGACGCTGCACTAGGTACAACTATCACGTAATCAGTAAATTCTCTTGAGCCCATGCTCGCCCACTGATAAGTGGGGATTTTGACTACTTATTTGCGCCTTTTGACTTTCGTTTTAGTTCAAAAATATTTAAAGGTATTCCCGAAAACTTATGAAATATGCTTACTTGCAGGAGTATTGGAAAATGAGTCATTGCGATGAAATCCAACTCAAGAAGGAGTGCTTTTGAACAAGGATACAAATCAAGCACACAGGCTCAAGTGCGGACCGCAGAATATGAAGAAGAATTAACAGAGCTTCAGTGTAAAGTGTGGACCGCACAATAATTGTGCGGCCGCAGAAGTCAAAGTTTAGAGAGTTTCAAATTCAAGCCCAACAAGAACTGCGAACCGCACTATAATTGTGCGGCCACACCCAGAATTATGCGGACCATAAAACTCATGAGATGCGGCCGCAATCCAAAATTGTGCGGCCGCAGAATCCACTCCTATCAAGAGCTAAAGAAAAGTGCGGACCGCACACAGAAGTTTGCGGCCGCAGAACCTCCGAAAGGGCAATTTTGTCAGAAAATTTCAGCTTTATATAAATAGACTACTTTCAAGAAATTAGGTCAAGTTGGGAATATCAGAAAGTCTGTAGTCGTTTTTCTTTACTTATTTAGTCAACTTTAGTTTATATTGTTGATTTTAAATTGGATTTTCATCTATTAATCATTCAATATGAGTTTTATCATCTTTTCTTCTTTATTTTCTTCATTACCAACTATGAGTAGCTAAATTTCTAGCTAGGGTTGTGATCCAACCCTAGTGTGAGAACCTAATGGGTATTTGATTTAGGGCTTGTTTATGGCTAGGTATGTATTATTTAGCCTAGTTCTTACTATAATTGTAGAATTAATGGTTGCAAACATTGGTTCAAGCCTATTTGACTTGGTCTATATTTGAAAACGAGAGACTTAGTCTAGGAAAACTTGGCTAACAAGAGTTTGGGATGAAATCAAGAGATCGATAGTCCCAATTAAAGGGTTGAACCTAGAGATAGTAAAACCCAACTTGAGAAATTTGTCAACTCTTTAGTTCAATACCCATTTGGACTTGAGAAAGCCAAATTGGGCAAAACCACTCTCTTACCGAGAGGTATTGAGTGGGTATTTGAGTGTTAATTGTTATAATACATCCCAACCAACGAAACTTGCCCTAAAGCCTACAACTCGTTAGGCAAACATCTAGGTGGAAGTCACAGCCCTAGACCTTTTACATATTTAAAAAACAACAACAAAAACATTATTCTCTAGTTTCATATTTTTCAGTTGCAATCCTTAGTATAATTTTAGAAGTAAAATCAAAACAAAGTTTGTGGAAGTGCAACTTAGACAATTCACGTGCTTAGACCAAATACATACTACTAATCCTATCTACGCTCCCTGTGGATTCAATCCTGACTCCTAGTTAGGTATTATTATTGCAATTGACCGCTTCACAACCCCAATTTGAGGTGTGACTTGGGCGAGATCAAATTTTTGGCGCCGTTGCCAGGGAGCATTAAAACGGATTTAGCTATAAATTTGGTTTTGTATGTGAATTGTCTTCTTTTCCTTCCATGTTACTAATCTTTTTGGTGAAACAATTGTAGGTGAAACAATGGCTCTCAACAATAGTGATCCTCTCGAAAACATGCCTTTGGGGGATGTGGACGTGGAAGATGACCAAGTTGAAGAGGTTCCTCTTGAACCTCAAGAAAATAGACGAGGCTGACCGCCTTAAGACAACGTTCACATTCCACCCCCACCTCCACCAAAAGTGGCTCCACACCGGGTGTTGCCAAATGAAGGATATGCAAGTGCCATAGTCCTGACCCACATTAGGGCGGACAACTTTCAAATCACAAATGTTATGCTCACATTACTAGAGCAACAGGGATTCTTCATCGGGGCTCCGAAATCAAAATGCATACAAACACTTGAAATGATTTGTAAACACTTACTGGGGGAGTAAACAGACAAACGTCTCTGAGGATACTTTAAGGTTGAGTTTATTTCCTTTCTCTCTACGGCGAAAGCCTTGGATTGGTTAGAAAGGTTGCCAAACCATTCCATATATACATGGGATGAATTGGCGGAGAAATTTATTTCCAAGTTCTTTTCTCCCGGGCATATGTCTACTCTTAGAGATGAGATTCTAGCATTCAAACAAGAATACAATTAGCCTTTGCATGACATATGGGAGAGGTACCCAACTATGGTAAAAGAGTGCCCGAACAATGACATGACGGAGGCTATGATTCAACAAACTTTCTATAGGGGATCAATACTACCAATCAATTTATGGTCAACCAACTTGCCGGTGGAAATTTCATGACAACGCCATATGTCGAAGCTTATGAGATCTTAGATGATATGGCTGATACTTCATCGGTATGGCAAAGTAGAGCAAATGTTCCTCAAGGTGATCCAAATATTATTTACCTACATAAAGAATTGCATGATCATGGGCAAGCAATTGCCGAGTTGACCATTACAATGAATCAATTATGCAAAGCTCAACTTTAACAAGTTCAAGGTCCTGAGCAAATAAATGCAATGAAGGGTGTCAATATTATGGTAAACAAGAGAAGGCAAAAGGGTCAACAAGTTTAAAACCGTGCGGAACAATATGTGCAAGAAGATAGTGGGTTTGATCAAGATGAATCTTACAATGAACAAGAGGAGGAAGTACGATATGTGAATAACTTCCAATGGCAAAGAAACAACTCTCAAGGTCCGAATCAACAACAATGGCGATCTCAAGGTAATCAAGAGAATTGGAACTCAAACAGCCAAGGCAATTGGAGTGGTGGTAACAACCAAGATAATTAGAACAATCAAAACAATAAAGTAAATTGTAATGGTCAAAACAACCAAAGCAATTGGGGTGGCAATAGTCAAGGATATTGGGGAGGCAACAACCAAGGGGGATGGAACAATAACCAAGGGAATCGGGGGTCGGTCTTTCAAAGACCCCTGATGTATCAACAACAAAGCAACATGATTATCAACCTTCCCATAGTCATAGCTATTCCAACAATGAGATGGGGTGAATTGAGAATATGTTCAAACAAATGATGGAGAAGAATACCGACTCTGATTCTCAACTAGCCTCTCACAACACTTCAATTCGCAATTTGAAAGTTCAATTGGGGAAAATCTCATAAACTTTGAACACTCGTCTTAAGGGGACACTACCAAGTGACACGGTGGTGAACCCAAAGGGTGAAAACAACACGGGACATGCCATGACCGTGACTACAAGGAGTGGAAAAGGTGGGGATGCAACCACCTCAAATCAAAGAAAAATTATGAATGATGAGCAAGTGATTCAAGAAGATGAGATACCAAACAATTTGTTGCAAGCCAATGATGAAGTAAGAATTGATATTGATAACAATGTGGAAGAGACTCAAGAGGAAGTGAACCCGTCTAGGGAGCACATTGTAGACATACCGGAACCGGTTTGCCAAGCAAAATGGCGAGAACCAATTCAAAAAGTTCATTGACATGATGAAAAGCCTATTTATTAATGTGTCATTGGTTGAGGATTTAGTGCAAATGCCCCGTTATGCGAAGTTCATAAAGGATTTGGTGACAAAGAAGAGGTCGATGAATTGTGAGACTTTAAATATGACACATCAAGTGAGTGCAATTGTGCACTCAATGGCTCCTAAATTGGAATATCCCGGCGCTTTCACAATCCCTTGTACTATTGGAAGCGCCGACTTTGTAAAAGCTCTTTGTGATCTTGGGGCAAGTATCAATTTGATGCCCTATTCGATTTTTAAGACTTAGGGAATTGGGCAACCAATACCCACATCTATGAGGTTACAAATGCGGATCGTACTATGAAGAGACCATTAGGTATTATTGATTATGTGTTAGTTCGTGTTGATAAATTTGTACTCCTGGTAGACTTTGTGATTCTTGTTTGTGAAGTAGACTATGAGGTGCCTATTATTCTAGGGAGACCTTTCCTTGCTACGGGGAAGGCTCTTGTTGATGTGGAAGCCGGTGAGCTCACTTTTCGGGTGGGTGATAAAAAGGTGGTTTTCCATGTGTGCAAATCTATGAGGCAACCGAATAGCAATGAAGTTTGTTCGTTTGTGGACTTGGTGACCGATGTGATTATTGATGATACTAGTGCCATGATGAATGTGGATGATACTTTAGAGGCCGTTTCGCTCAACATTGATGATGATGAGAAGGATGACTATGTGGAATGTGTGAATGCATTGCAAGGAATGAGGTCTTACACTTATGAACCCCGCAAACTGTCCTTGGATCTTGAAAATCGGAAGACTCCTCCAACAAAGCCCTCAATCGAGGAGCCTCCCACTTTGGAGTTAAAGCCATTGCCTCCATATCTCAGGTATGAATTCCTTGGCCCTTATTCTACTTTACCGGTTATTCTTTCCTCTTGTTTGACTAACGTGCAGGTAGACTCCACAGTGGCGGTGCTACAATAGAGGAAGAAAGCTATCGGATGGACATTGGCGGATATTTGGGGTATAAGCCCCGCCTTTTGCATGCATAAGATTATTTTGGATGAGGATGTCAAACCCTCTGTTGAATATCAAAGAAGACTAAATGAAGCAATGCAAGAGGTGGTCAAAAAGGAGATCATAAAGTGGTTGGATGCCGGGGTTGTTGACCCCATTTCCGATAGTTCTTGGACCTCTCCGGTGCAATGTGTCCCAAAGAAAGGGGGCATGATAGTGGTCACCAATGACAAGAAATATTTGATTCCTACAAGAACGGTGACCGGGTGGAGAGTGTGTATGGACTATCGCAAGCTCAACAAAGTCACAAGGAAGGATCATTTCCCACTTCCCTTCCTTGATCAAATGCTTGATAGGTTGGCCGGCCGTACTTTCTATTGTTTCCTTGATGGGCATTTCGGCTACAATAAAATTCTTATTGCTCCGGAGGATCAATAGAAGACTAATTTCACATGTCCCTATGGTACTTTCGCATTCTCGCGGATGCCATTTGGTTTATGCAATGCACCGGCGACTTTTCAACGGTGTATAATGGCTATCTTCATGGAAATGGTGGAGGATTTCCTTGAGGTCTTCATGGATGACCTTTCAGTGGTCGGGAATTCTTTTGATGATTGCTTGACAAATTTGGATAAGGTCTTGGCAAGATGTGAAGAGACGAACTTGGTACTCAATTGGGAGAAATGTCATTTTATGGTTGAGGAAGGCATTGTCCTTGGCCACAAAATTTCAAAGAATGGCATTGAGGTTGACAAGGCGAAAATAAAGGTGATTTCTAAACTTCCACCTCCAACATCCGTGAAGGGAGTGAGGAGTTTCTTGGGGCTTGCCTTTTAAGAACATGTGTGACGCTAGTGATGTGGCGGTCGGAGCAGCTTTGGGGCAACGTGTCAACAAGATCTTTCATCCGGTCTTCTATGCTAGTAAGACCATGAATGATGACCAAGTAAATTACACTGTGACCGAAAAAGAGCTCATTGCTATTGTTTTTGCTATAGAGAAGTTTTGCCCGTACTTGATGGGTACAAAGGTGATTGTCCACATGGATCATGTGGCGTTTCGATACCTAATGAGCAAGAAAGATTCAAAGGCGCAGTTAATAAGATAGGTGCTTTTATTGCAAGAGTTCGATCTAGAAATCCAAGACCGCAAAGGCAGTGAAAACCAAGTGGCAGACCACTTGTCTTGCTTGGAGGAGGAGGGGAGGCCACATGACGGCCTTGAAATCAATGACTCCTTTCCTGACGAGCAACTTCTAGCCATTTCAATGACCAAGATGCCATGGTTCACCGACTTAGCAAATTATCTTGTGAGTGGTATTGTACCGAATGAGTTTTCTTCAAACCAAAGGAAGAAATTCAAACGGGATTTCCTTGACTACTATTGGGATGAACCGTACCTCATCCGGATTTGTACTGATAGTGTGATTCAAAGTTGTGTGCCGGAGGAGGAACAAGTGGAAATTCTTGATGCTTGCCACTCTTCACCATATGGTGGTCACCATGGTGGAGGGAGAACGGCGGCGAAAGTGTTGAGTTGTGCCACCATCTTGGAAATTGATATTTTTGATGTGTGGAGTATTGATTTCATGGGACCGTTTGTAAGCTCTTGTGGGAGTACCTACATTTTGGTAGCTGTGGATTATGTATCAAAATTGGTTGAGGTCATTTCTCCACCCAATAACGAAGCTAGAAGTGTGGTGGCATTTTTGAAAAAGAATATTTTCACAAGGTTTGATACTCTGCGGGCCATTATAAGTGATGGGGGGTCGCATTTTTTCAATAAAGCTTTTGATACCTTGCTTAGCAAGTATGGTGTCACTCACAAAGTCACGATCCCCTATCACCCTCAAGCAAGCGGACAAGTGGAAGTCTCCAACCGGGAGATCAAGAGTATTTTATCAAAGACAATGAATGCCAACCAGACGGATTGGTCCAAGAAACTTGATGATGCTCTATGGGCCTATAAGACGGGTTACAAAACACTTATTGGGATGTCTCCATACCGGTTGGTGTTCGGGAAAGCTTGTCACCTTCCGGTGGAACTTGAGCACAACGCTATGTGGGCATTGAAGAAGCTAAATCTTGAGTGGGATGTCGCTGCCAACTTAAGGGTGGCACAATTGAATGAGCTTGATGAATTTCGGTACCATGCATATACAAGTTCTTACTTATACAAGGAGAAGATGAAGTACCTCCATGACAAGTACATTCGGAACAGGGAGTTCAAAGAAGGTTATCTTGTGTTATTGTTCAATTTTCGGTTACAGATATTTCCGAGAAAGTTGAAGTCTAAATGGAGTGGCCCGTTTGAGGTTGTGAATGTGACACCCTTTGGTGCATTAAACTTGAAGAATAAAAATGATGAAGTGTTTTGAGTCAATGGTCACCGGGTGAAGCATTATTTGGGAAACGTTGATGATGGCCACGTCGTGGCATTGATTCATTTCAAGTAATTGATGGTAATCTGCGTCGTACCGCGACGTTAAATCATGCGCTTATTGGGAGGCAACCCATGTTGTAGGAATGAGTGTGCTTTGCAGGAACTGTGCTCAGGAAAAATGCTAAGTATGGAAAAAAGTGTGGATCATCCATTTATTGTGCGGACCACACAATCTTGATAGCCATAGCAGAAAGGAGTCTGCGGCCGCACAATTCATTATGTGACCGCATAACTGGAGATCACAAAATTGCAAACTCTCTGAAGTTTGAATTGAAGAGAAATGGCCGATCTGCAGTCGCACAAGGAATTGTGTGGTCCGCACAAAAAATCTGCAGCCGCACTCAGAATTGTGCGGACCACAGATCGACAAAGAGGGAAGTAGGTGACAGGTAAAGAGTGCGGACCGCACACAAAATTATGTGGCCGCACTCAGCTGCTAATCCTTGCCCTAAAATCGGTAAACTATAAATAGTGACCCTATACCACTGTTCAAAACTTTACACACTCTGACTAGTTGACACCAAAGCAAGCACAGTGCACTCAAATTAATTCAATCATCTCGCATTCACTTCATCACCCTAGATTCTTCCCAGCATCATTCACTACTGGTATGTTAAATTCATGTTTAGATTCTTTCAAATTTCTTAATTTTTGTTCTTTATTGGGGGATGGGTAAATTGTGCATCATGTTTAATTTGCCAATACTATGTCTAAATTATGCTAAATTGAAAAATCCCTAAGTTCAGTGTCGTATAATTTTGAATTGTGCGGTCCGTAGATCCTTAGGCGAGGAAAAAGTCTGTGCATTGATTGTGCGGACCACACCCAAAATTGTGCGGTCCACAGAAACTAAACTGCGGCCACAGAAAAATATGTGCGGCCGCAGATCAAAACTTCAGAGAATTGGTATTTCTAGGCCTTGAATTGTGTGGGCGCACTCAGAATTATGCGGATCGCACTTCAATTGTGCGATCGCACTTCCAAAATTGTGCAATCCGCACAAGCCATTATGCGGTCGCACTCAGAATTATGCGGACCGCACTTCCCCCCTCCCGCCCACTGTTTTTTCTGCAACTGTTTTATAGTCTGTGTTGGAATTTTAATTGACTCATATTACTATGTATTGCAAACAATGGTTAGATCACGAGGATGAGGTGATACATCCAAGGGGAGGGGTGAACCCTCCCGAGGCCGGGGCAGGGGTGCCCTACCACTCTCCATGCAAAAAGTGATTAGTAAGAAGGCAACAATAGGACGAGGTAGATAGCAGGATCCCTCTGAATCAAGTTCATATGCCCCATCTAGGGAAGCATCGGAGGGCGACTCAGTGTAGAGGTAGCATGTTGTGCCATCAGAGCCATAGCTACCCCAGGATTGATACCGACTGAGAGATGAGCCTACCTCTTCTGAGAGTACTTCTGAGGGATCGGAAGGGAACAGTCAGTCAGGCTACGGAGCCCTCATCTACTCATAGACACAGTTGATGATGATGATGATATTCCGGATGACGGTCGGGGGGAGGGGGGGGTTGATACCAGAGTTTCAGGCCTGGAGAGGTCAAAGAAGAGGGAAGTTTGGGATGATAGGTTTGTGAGCCTGACTACATGCAACAGGTTCCGAGAGTGGTGCCCTAGAGATTGCTCACACTTGAGCGACAGTTCCTGTTGAAAGACTTGGATAGGCACAATCCAAATGTGTTAAGACAGTTTCGGGCAAGAAAAGGGTGGAAATGGTTCACGAAAAGCGTATTGGATGCCAAGGAGCACTTAGTCTGGGAGTTTTATGCCAATGTGGCACACATCAATAAGGGGCCTAAGGAGACTAAGGTGAGGAACCTGAAGGTCCGATTTGATCAGAGTACCCTGATCACGTATTTGGGCCTTGAGGATATGGAGCCAGTGCAGTATTTGGAGAAGTTCGCACTGGGTGACGCAACTCGACCTTGGCTAGATGAGATACTAGCAGCTCGAGGACCACCACCACCATGGATCACGACAGGGGTTCCGATTCTACGGAACACCCTCAACTTTGAAGCAAAAGGGTGGCAAACATTTGTATGCAGTCGCATAGACCCAAGCCGGAATGAAAATAATTTTCCAATCCCCCGGGCAGTCTTAGTTGCATCTATCATGGCCGGGTACCCAATTAATGTGGGTGTCATCATGTCGGCCAACATGTCTATGGTTGTCAGGCAAGGTAAAAGCTCATATTCGTATCCCAACACTATCACGGAGTATCTCATAGATACAGTGGTGGAGCCCAAGAGCTTTGATACGAAGGTTAGGTCTAAGAAGCCCTTCTCCTAGTACTCTCTGAAGGACCCAAGGAACCCTAAGAACAAGGGTAAGTTGACTACTACCGTAGGTCAGTCTGATGAGTCATCGATGGTAGTTGCAGATTCTGTTGCTATGCCTTCTACAACATTCATGTCTTCCACAGTAGCCGGGCCTTCCACCGAGACAGCTGCCATGCCACCACCTCCATCTTCAGGTCCATCAGCATCAGTATCAGTGCCTTCCTCCTCCACTTATCCACTCACTACGCTGCGAGTCTCCCAGACACTGGCGAGTCTCAACAACTGGATGCAGACAACTACTGCAAAGCTGTCCGACCTATCCAGTATTGTTGCAGCACAGTCTTCTGCCCCAGCACCCCAGGTTCCTCCATCAGTGGAGGAAACATTGAAGAAGATATTGGATAATCAGAAGACCATCATGGATACCTTGGTGGCACATGGGGGAGCAATTGAAGATCTAGGTAAATAGATGAAGAAGATGAGAAAATCCCAGGCTTCGAGAAAATCAGTGGACCAGTTGAGACGTGATGTGACCAAGATAGCAGCAGTTGGTGATCTTCCCTTTGACTTACTGATGGAGACAGATCCATCATTACCAGTAGACCCAGCAGCACTATCGGTACCAGTGGCACCAGCTGGCCAGTCTGAGGAGCCAGACCTCGCTCTCCACACGGTTGAGGCGGTGCTACAGATATTCACCAACCCAGCTACTCCCCGAGCAGAGGATGATGAGATCCAGTTGGAGGAGCCTAAGGGAGGTGATGCTGCTATGGAAACTGAGACCACATAGGGAGTCCTCTCTACTCGTTCCCTTCCTTGTTTTTATTTTGATAAGCATTGAGGACAAAGCTTATTTTTATTCAGGGGGGTGGAGTCTATTTTGATTTGATATTTGACATTGGCCTGTAATAACTGATAACATTCTCTTTTTATTTTTATTTTGAATTAGTATATATTCTTCTCTCTCTATTGATGTATATATTCTCTTGCCCTTTCTTGGTTTGTATATTCATTTTTGCTTTCAGTAGTTTATTTCATAGCTTCTTTATTCTGTTTTCTTAGTAGTCTAGCTTCTTATTTACTTTAATAGCTTATTTTTGATTTAGTAGCTTCTTTTTATGTTTTAATGATCAATAAGCCTTTGGTTTTCTTAATGCCACGGTTCTTTCCAAAGGTGGCTTTTGTGTGAACCGGGTGACTCTTCCTAACAATGGATGGCATGACAACCTTCTTAAGGGATTGAGTCAGGTTTTGATGTTTAGGTAAGAACAATAGTAATAATGAATAAGCGGACCTAATAGAGTCGAACTAGAAGAGTCAAGTATGGTTCACTTGGTACCAACATACTTAACTACATGCTTATGGTTAAAAACAAGGTTTTTTGGAAAGAAATAGCTCTAGTTGGTGATCGTTTGACTCTTGTGTTGACTTAGGCAATCATCGAGTGGTTTAGTTTAACCATTAGTGATTTTCAATCTTGAATACGATTTTTGTGGGTCCTCAACTTTATCCTCTTTAATAATCCAGTTGTGTGAGAGGTGAGATATTCTGTTACAAGTCCAAGTACATGTGCAAATGGTCTAGAACTTGCCCCGAATATGTTTCTAGGCGAAATTTTAAGTTTTGCTTGGCTTGAGAAGTGATTCAAGGCTCTCCTTGACCCGTTCTGAAATTTTCCATGGCCCACTAATGATGTTATCCCTAGTCAACCCTTTTGAGCCTAAAGCCTTTCTCATTTGATAACCATGTTACAAGCCTTTACCCGTTTTGTAGTGACCCTCTCTTGGCACCCGAGCTTTTCTTAACACTCATGAGAAGCAATTGGTGAAAACATAAGTTTCGGGGAGAGACGAGGAGTTTGAAAGTGGTATCAAGGTACAAAAAGAGAAAAGAAATGAAGAAAAGGCAAGGCAAAGAAAAAGAAAGAAAGAACAAAAGAAAAATGTAAAAAGAAAGTGAATAAATTGAGGAGTTGAAAGTATTCAAAGAAAAGCAAAAATGCAAAGCATGGAGAAAACAAAGAAGGATAAAATGAATATTATGACCAAGAAAGAGTGATGTAAAGTCTCTCTAGTTCCCCTAAGAAAAAAGAAAATGCCTCAAAAAGTCGGCAAAGCATGAGCCAAAAAGAGAAAATGGAGTGCTTAAGGAAAGATGAACTCGTTCTATTCCAACATTTCCTACCTTAGTCCAAAAGCCTTCATTACATCCCGAAAAATCCCTACGTGATTTCAAGCCGAGTGAACTTACATTAGTGATGATTTACATGAGGGGCAAGCATATGGTACTTAGAGTCGTGCTTGTGACATTCTTTTGAGAGAGATGAGCATCTTTTCACAAATCCTTGAATTGAGTGCTACATTCTTAAGTGAGATAAGCTAACGGGGAGTAGAGGAGGAGGAGTTTGGGATCCACAGTGACCTACATGAAAGAGCAAACTTCCTTGATGAGTAAAGTCAACTCTTGATGCTCAAGTGTCACATTAGAACTATTTGTGCTTAAAACTTCAAAACATTGCCTTGTTGATAATTCATGAGTGTGTGGGTAATTGTTGGTCCCAATTGATGTGTGTTTGATTCACCATAGATTAGTTGGAATAGCTCTTATTTTGTGGAGGTAGGAATTACCTTATTTGCTTGAGGACAAGCAAAAGCTTAAGTTTGGGGGAGTTGATAAGTGGGTATTTTGACTACTTATTTGCGCCTTTTGACTTTCGTTTTAGTTCAAAAATATTTAAATGTTTTCCCAAAATCTGATGAAATATGCTTACTTGCATGAGTATTGGAAAATGAGCCATTACGATGAAATCCAACTCAAGAAGGAGTGCTTTTGAACAAGGACAAAAATTAAGCACACAGGCTCAAGTGCGGGCCGCAGAATTCTATCTGCAGCCGCAGAATATGAAGAAGAATCAACAGAGCTTCAGTGTAAAGTGCGGACCACACAATAATTGTGCGGCCTCAGAAGTCAAAGTTCAGAGAGTTTCAAATTCAAGCCCAACAAGAACTGCGAACCGCACTATAATTGTGTGGCAGCAGAAATCAAATGTGCGGTCGCACCCAGAATTATGCGGACCGCAGAACTCAAGAGATGAGGATGCAATCTAGAATTGTGTGGCCACAGAATCCACTCCCGTCAAGGGCTGAAGAAAAGTACGGATCGCACACAGAATTGTGTGGCCGCAGAACCTCCGAAAGGGCAATTTTGTCTAAAAATTCCAGCTTTGTATAAATAGACTACTTTTACGAAATTAGGTCATGTTGGGAATACTAGAAAGTCTGTAGCCGTTTTTCTTTACTCTTTTAGGAAACTTTAGTTTATATTGTTGATTTTACATTGGATTTTCATCTATTAATCATTCAATATGAGTTTTATCATCTTTTCTTCTTTACTTTCTTCATTACCCACTATGAGTAGCTAAATTTCTAGCTAGGGTTGTGACCCAACCCTAGTGTGGGAACCTAATGGGTGTTTGATTTAGGGCTTGTTTATGGTTGGGTATGTATTATTTAGCCTAGTTCTTGCTATAATTGTAGAATTAATGGTTGCAAACATTGGTTCAAGCCTATTTGACTTGGTTTATACTTGAGAAAGAGAGACTTAGTCTAGAAAAAATTGGCTAACAATAGTTTGGGATGAAATCAAGAGATTGATAGTCCCAATTAAATAGTTGAACCTAGAGATAGTAAAACCTGACTTGAGTAATTTGTCAACTCTTTAGTTCAATACCCATTTGGACTTGAGAAAGACAAATTGGGCAAAACCACTCTCTTATCGAGAGGTATTGAGTGGGTATTTGAGTGTTGATTGCTATAATACATCCCAACCAATGAAACTCGCCATAAACCCCTCAACTTGTTAGGCAGATACCTAGGTAGAAGTCACAGCCCTAGACCTTTTACATATTTGAAAAACAACAACAAAAACATTCTTCTCTAGTTTCATATTTTTCAATTGCAATCCTTAGTATAATTTTAGAAGTAAAATCAAAACAAAGTTTGTGGAAGTGCAACTTAGACAATTCACGTGCTTAGACCAAATACATACTACTAATCCCATCTACGCTCCCCGTGGATTTGATCCCGACTCCTAGTAGGGTATTATTATTGCAATCGACCGCTTCACAGCCCCAATTTGAGGTGTGACTTGGGCGAGATCACCCACCAACAGTATAAGTCTGTTCCTTCCCCATTAACATCAACTGAAAGTTCAACAATACCTTTCTAACTTAAATCATATTGCATCCGAAACGATAATCAAATCTCCATGCCCCTCTTAATTCAAGCAACTCCATTCTGCCATATTCAACCTTTCTTCGTATCGTAACCATCATTCCAAATAAAATCTGTAGACCAAATAACCTTCCATCATGACTCCCAAACCGTTCTACACTTTCTCACGATACATGGCTCTCCTAAAGCAACTTCTCAACCTCTGCTTTTTATACTTGACCCGATAGTACTTTAACCACCGCGAAACACTTCCTACCATGTCTTTCCTCATACTTCACTGCTCAAATGTTACATCAATTCGAAATCCATCTCTGTAGCACCTGAACCAATAAATTATTACCGACTTTAAGCCTCCTCAAAGACCATCTTCCTCGAGCCATCAACATTAGAACTACCAATTCGATCCCGAACCGCTGCACACCGCTATCTCTGACAATCGTCCTACATGCACCATCTCACAGGACCCTGCCCCGAAGGCAAAATCAAGAAGACCATACCACCGGCGAACCTTAATGAATTCAAACAAGGACGACGACATCGCATAAAAATGAAAATTCCACCACGCTAAAAAATATCAAGTCTCCTTACTTCATCAACCAAACCTGGACATCTATAGTCCGATTGCATTTTCTCCGCTGGAATTAAATGTTGAACCCCTTAACCATGCACTGAGAAATCCTCTCTTCAAGTCACTCACTGCCTCAACACATAAACGAGCACCCTACCATTACATAACTACTACGCGATAATGACGCATGGACATCATAGCAATCCGTGCATAGCCTCAAATTATCGAAAATACAACTACTGAGCTGAAATGACAGAACATCCTCCCGCAAGGCGGTGATAATAGCCTGCCCAAACACGCAGGGAAAACCATCTTGCACCATGTCTGAAGTACCAATACAACTCCTCAATGTCCAGTTGACAACAAGCGCTTCGCGTCGCCTAAGATTGAGTTGGAAGGAAATAAAGGCACAAGCCTCAATGGAATCAAACCGCACGATGAGGAAATAAAGAAGGGAAGTGCTCCTAACAGCCATGTAGCCTCTCAAAGATAAGAACAAATATCTTTGTACCGATCCGCAAGACTCTACTAGACTCGTGAGACCTAAGTAAACCTAACGATCTGATACCAAGCTGTCGTGACCCAAAATCCGCTAAAGGTCGTGATGACACCTAACACCATTGTTAGGCAAGCCAACGGCGATTTACCAATTTAATTACTTATTTTAGTATTTTAAAATCATGATTTTCCTTAATTGAACGATATAAAATAGAATTTACAGAGTAAATGAAAACATTTACACAATTACAACAATGAACAACCCGTAGAAAATTCCCAAACCCGTGTGTTATGAGTGCATGAGCATTTTCTAAGGAATATAATCATAATACAACATATGTCCTAAATGTAATAAGATGGAATAACATAAATAGTATAATGAAGACTCGGTGGGCTACGATGCGTAACCTGGAATGCAGCTCACATAAAGTCTCCTTAACATGTGCGCCAACGCGCCAAGGTGGTCATCAATGAACCTGTCAGATCCTACACATTTAGTGCGGAAGTGTAGCATGAGTACGTAAATCAACGCATTTCTGATAAGTATCTAGCCTAACCCCGGAGAAGTAGTGACGAGGGACCGACATCGACACTTACTAGAGGTCCAAATAAATAATATGATAAATCATAACAGATGTGAAGTGCACAACAATAGTGGAGTAAGTCTGTACTTTCATAATTTTTCCCAAGTATTTCCTTTAAAGTATAAATTTCCTCAAACTTGTATTTTTCCTTAATATCTCAGAACATTCCAAGTGTCAATACCAAATAAATAGGAAATACCATAAAATATCGGGCATCAGTGGAAAGATTAGATCGTAAATATTCGGGCTACTAGCGATATAACGCACGATACTCTCGAGGTCGTTCGACCCGATCCAGAATAACGTGTACACTGCCGAGGGACGTGCGGCACGATCCATAGATACATCTATATACTGCCGAGGTGTCCGGCCCGCTCCACAAGAAAAGGAAGGAAGCTACCAAATTACGAGGTACATGTTTACAATATAGCACATGAGCACAAAATGAATTTAATCTTTACCGTTTCTCAAATAACTCGCCCACAACTCAAAGTTTTAAGGCTTAGCCTAGTGTACATATATTCACTTCTCAATCGATTTCAATTATAACTTCAATTAAATAAGCCAGCAGAATGAGTTCAAGTAATTCAAACATTTCATGATGAGACCCTAAGTCTCCCAAAAATAAACATGCTTTAGCTGCGTACGGACTCTCGTCACCTCGTGCGTACGTAGCCCCCACAACTAGTAGCACATAACAATAAATATCACCTAGGGGTGGTTTCCCCCTCACAAGGTTAGACAGGAGACTTACCTCGCTCCGAAGTTCCATAACCGGCTCCGAAACCTCTCTAACACCTCAAACCAAATCTCGTCGATCCAAAACTAGTCAAACAATGTGCAAACCAATCAAAATATATTCTAATACCTATAATTAATCAATTTAAACAATTCCCAACTCCGCTCGAAAAGTAGATGAAGACAACCCTCGGGCCCGCGTGCCCGGGTTCCAAAACTTTTCGAAGATAAACATTATCTATAACCTTACGAACTCAAATATATAATTTATTCTCAATTCCACGTCCGATTTCGTGGTCAAAATTCAAAAATATCAAATTCTAGGTTTTCTACTAAAAACCCCACAATTTCTACAATTTCTCATACTTAAATCCACATATAAATCATGTATTTAACTCACAATATGTGGGAATCACATACTTTGACATATGTGATCAATATCTCTTCTTAAAGCTCCCCAACAATCGCCCAAACCAAGTGAGAAAATGAGCGAAATGAGCAAAACCCCAATTTTAAAACAACCTGCCCAGTCGACCTTCCGCACCTGCGGACCACCAGCCGCACCTGCAGAAAATCCATCTCAGGTGCGGTTCCCTCCAAGCCAGGCGAAATCCACTTCTGCGGACCACTTTTTGCTTCTGCGCGACCGCTTCTACGGTCCACCACGCAGTCCTGCGCACCCGCACGTGCGGAGATCATTCGCTTCTGCGACCCTAGCTGCCCATCTCGTTTTCCGCTTCTGTGAAGCACCCATCGCATCTGCGGGCTCGCAGATGCGGAAATACACTCGCATCTATGGCCATCCCAGCTTAGTCCTAATGTCGCTTCTGCGGCCACAGTACCGCTTCTACGGCTCCGCCCCTGTGGCAAAAACCTCATAGGTGCGGTTACACCAGATGCCAGCTGCTTCAGTATTCCTCTCAAGTCCAAACTCGATCCGTTTTCAATCCGATTCGCACCCGAGTCCCCCGAAACCCCGTTCAAATGTACCAATACATCCCAAAGTACAATACGAACTTAGTCGAAGCCTTAAATCACATCAACAACATCAGAATTACAAATCGACGGCCAAAACCTTTTTTTCAACTTTCCAACCTTCAAACTTCGACGAACGCGTCTGATTCTTACCAAAACATTCTGGAATGATACCAAACTTTGCGCGCAAATAATAAATCACAATTATTCCAAGGCTCGGAATCTCAAATGGATATCGATAACATTAAAATCCACTTCAAGTCAAACTTAAAAAATTTCTTAAACTTTTAAAATACCAATCTTCTATAATAAGCGCCGAAACACTCTCGGGTGATCCGATACTCAACCCGAACATACGCCCAAGTCCGAAATTAGAATTTTCTTTCCAAATCAATCCTGAACTTCCCAAAATTCAATTCCGACTAAGCGTACAAGTCATAATACCTGAAGTGAAGCTACTCACGGCCTCAAACCGCAGAACAATGCGCTACAGCTCAAAATGATCGGTCGGGTCGTTATAGAAGCTACGGTTAGCAGAGAAGATGAGAGAATTTGAGGGCACTTGGAATGGGAAATGAGGATTAAGGGTTTGGAGTAAGGGGATATAAGGAGATATAGGGGTTTATCGTGTGTCGTTGATCTCGTTGAGATTTTAAAATTGAAGTGGGCGGGTAACAGGTCGCCTGACAAGGGATTTTGGGCTAAGAGGTCGTCTGGTCTTGGGTCTGGTAATTGAGCTTGAGATTTTGGGCCACATTTGGTCCATATTTTGAGCCTATATTGGGCCATTACTTAAAAATACAAAAATTATTTTAAAATAAATTAAAAAATAGTTATAAAATGACAAAATTGGTGTTTTTAAATTATCACTTTTAAAATAATAGATTATAGTTGTAAAAATGTAGAAAAGAAGAAGAAGATGTATTTTGACCTAAATTAGCATAATAAATGTAATTATTTGTAAAACATAGGCTATTATTGCGAATAGTAATTAAATAATATAAAAATATAAATATAATTATATAAAATGATGTTAAATATTATAAAATATTTATGGAAATATAAATAATTAGTTTGGACCACTAATAATCTAGAAATAAATTTAAGAGAATAATAAATAAATATTTGTCAATTAAAAATGCAAGAATCAGTTTGAAAAATGCTTATAATGTGAGTAAAATTATTTGTATGCAATGCCATGATAATAATTTGATAAAAGTATTATAAATACAGTAAATTGATATTTAAAACAAGTTACGGGATAGTACTGCAAGGAAATATTCTATAAGTATATAAAAATACATTATAAAATATGCTAGTTAAGTGAAAAATATGAGGGAAAAATTGAGTATCAACAGGTCCTTAGAGGGTGTACCACCAAAATGAATAGCGAATAGCTTGGTGAACCTGTCCAACCTCTTCAACCCCTCTGTCGACATAGCAAATCTCTCCCTGATCTATGTAGCAATAATGGGCTGAATCACTCCAACTGCTGGAACCGCTAGAGTCTGATATATGGGAGCCATCTACTCTAGAGTGTGAGTAGTGGGAGTCTGGGCTCCTCCCCCAGCCTGAGAGACGACTGGTACTATAGGAAATGCACTGGTCTGGTGATGGTAGGCTAGAATCACGTGTTTTAGTTATAGTTTGCAGTCTAATTACTGTATTTACTTGTGTTTGAGCTTGAATGTTAATGTATTGCACTTATTATGTGTTTTATACCTTGTAGAAAGTGATTTCGAGTTAAAAAGATATTCGGGAGCTAAATTGAACAAGTTGGAGCTTACAACTCTGAGTAAAATCCCAATAGATTAAACCGGGATTGCGTTCGGCGCATGGGGCGGCGCATCAATGTATTTTTGTTGCTGCCTGTTAGAACTTGCTCTCTGAACTTTCCCACTAGTGCCCTGCATGGGGCGGCGCATGGGGCGGCACGCATGTGTAATTTTCTCAGAGTATTTGTCTTGTTTCGAGTTAGAAAAAGTAATTTCGTCTGGGCCCACTCCTACAGGATATAAATACACCAAAAAGACATTTTTGAAGGGACTTTTGACCTTGGAAGCTTTGGGAGAGCATTGGAGGCTACAAGACACGGGATTTCATCATCTTTCCATCAATTTAAGACGGGAGTTTGGATTGTAATGTTAGATTGATGTTTTCTCATTCTTTAATTATATTTGTGATGACTTCCTCCATGATTATGGACTAGTTTCCCTTAGGATTTGACGGATATGGTGTTTTGATAAATAATTGTGGACTTTAACTCTAGTTCTTTGCTTGAATTCGTTTATGGAGCTTTGAATTGTTGTAACTTTATTCACCGGTCTATTTAATCGAAAGAGGAATATTTTGGCGATTATCTTTGCATTATTTTATTTGATTTAATTCATTGATTCTTTAAAGTAATCGAAAGAGCTTGTTGAATAGTTGATTAAATCAAGATAGGAGAATATTCGAGAGACGTTTTCCTAAACTAAAGACTAATCTATTAACGCATGTCTGCATACTTTTAAAGTGCTTATATTAGTTCACCTCGTAGAGTTAAGATTTAATCAAGAGAGGAGTCTTGACTACACGTTTGAACTAATCATCGAGTAAATTCGTGAGAATCATTAGAATATTATAGTGAATTAAACTAGAGTTAGATCCTAAATAGCTATCTTGCACCTATCCTGTCAAACCCTTATTCCTCACATTGATAAGAAACCAACTCTACGAATCTCCAATTCTTTGTTGTCAATTGTCAATTGCTTTATTTTAGTAGTTAAACGTAATTCATAATCATTTAACTCAAGTATTGATACTCCTAAATAGCAATTAACCTAGAAATTACTCGAACATTGTTTAAATCAAATCCCTGTGGAGATGATATTTTATTATACTGTCTTTGATTAGCGAGCATCAATTTTGTGTTGTGTTTTGCGCTCGCCACTTGGGCCACACTCTCTATAAGGCCCATTAAGTGGACTAGGGCGTCCTGAAATACGGGGGTGGCAATGAACCCCTCTAGGACCTGAGTTGGTCCAACTGGAACGGCTGGAGCGGGGATCTCCTCCTCCTACTCGATCTGAGGCTCTGCAATATGTGTTGTTGCACAGGCTCTAGGATGAGCTCTTCCTCTACCTCTGGTTTTGGCTCGGCCTTGGCCTCTACCCCTGGTAGTGGCTGCAACCTGGGGCTCCAACTCCTGCTCGCCGATAGATGCGGTGCGTGTCCTCACCATCTGTGAGAGAACAAGAATAGAATGATTCAAACTTCAGCGATAGAATAAAGTCGCACGATAGAGTAAGAAAGAAGTGAAATTTTCCTAAAGCCTTATAGTATCTAGAAGATAAGTACAGGCGTCTCCGTACCCGATCCTCCAGACTCTACTAAGCTTGCTCATGACTCATGAGACCTAGGCAACCTAGTGCTCTGATACAACTTGTCACAGCCCAGAATCCCAACCACATGATCGTAATGGCGCCTAACATCCACATGCTAGGCAAGCCGACGTCAACCGTAGAATTAACCAACATTTAACAATTTAAAACATAATAATAATAATTAGCGATTGGTAAAATTCGTAATGCATATGATAAATCCATAAATAATATAGTCTATGCTAATCCCAGCAATCCAAAGTCACAAGTACATGAGCATCTAGAATACTACAAAATACAAATATGGTCTAGATTAAATAGAATTGTTTGAAACAAGATAAACAGTAAAGACATGATAGATGGGGACTACGAACGCCAAATAACTCTACCCCAAGTCTCCTGGGCAAGTCAGATCCGAGTGAACTCCTCTACGCACCGCTGGGACCGATATCGGGATCTGCATAAGAAATACAAAAATATAGTATGAGTACAACCGACCCCATGTACTCGATAAGTGTTGAGCCTAATCTCGACGAAGTAGTGACGAAGCTATGGCAAGACACTCATTACAAACCTATACGAATAATAATAAAAGACAACAAAAATATAAAGAAAGCACGTAAACTCATAAGATTGGGACCCGAAGATCAACTAACAGAGGGCCCCAAAATAACATCATCTCCAAATCCTCTTATCACAGTACTGGAATGGAACATTATAGCCACAATCACTACAACACATCATACTCCATTGCGGCGCTTAACCCGATCCCAACAATATCACAATATTTGTTGCATCGTGCAACCCAATCCCAATATCATATCAATATTTGTTGCGACGTGAAACTTAATCCCATTATCAATTCATTTCAGTACTATTGCGGCACGCAACTCGTTCCCAATATAAACTCATTAACATGAACAACTCAACACAACCAATAACGTAATCCCAACACAAAAGGTACCAAAGCGTACAAAACACCAATGATCTACTAGTACAGTAAAAAATAACCAATACCTCGTACTCAGAAATCTCAACAACTCATTAACACAAGAATAGCTAAAGAACTCACACAATTGGACACAATGTAATAAAGTACAACAAGTAAGGTAAAGACAATAAAGGCAAGTAAAGACATGAATTAATGAAGGTATACAATTAATACAGGTAGGCACATATAACATGTAGCAGGTATTGATTGAAGGATGAATGAACCGAAATATATAGCAACTAATTGACAGATAACAAGTAAGGCATGAATAACAAACAAGGACATGGAGCAAATCAAAGCATGTAATGAAATATAATATAGAATAAACAAATATATAAAGGTCTAACCCACATACTTGAACCCATGGCAACTAATATGCATTCGTCACCTCGCATTTATGCTAGTTCCGTGCATAGTTCACATAGCAAATAGACCAAAATAAATCCTAATTCCCTCAGGTCAAAGTTAAACACGATACTTACCTAACAAAATCAATACTCAACCATGACTTTTCCTTTAGAACAAGCATCCAAACCAACCGTATCTAGTCAAATATCGTCAAAATAATTCAAAATAAGCTTTAGAAACTACCCACGCATTAAAAATGTTCAATCTATAGCTAAACTGAAAAAGTCAACAAAAGTCAACCCCGGACTCGCTTGGTCAAAACCTGAGATGCGGACCAAAACCCGATTATCCATTCACCTCCGAGCCTGGTTATATGATTTGTTTTGAAATCCAACTTCAATTCGAGGTCTAAATCTCAATTTTAAAAAATCCCAAAATTATACCCAAAACCCTTAATTTATACCATGAAATTCCTAGATTTGATGTTAAAAGCTCATGAAAAGTAATGTAAAATTGATAGAAAATGAATTAGAGTTGTTTACCAATGAATTTGAAAAAAAAAAGTTCATCAAAAATCGCCTCTAGAGTGTTTGGGGTTGAGAAATAGTATAAAATGAGCCAAGTCCCGATTTTTCCCTCTTTTACCCAACTGCAATGTCGCATTTGCGATTTCTTGTTTGCAAATGCGAGACACTGATCTCAAATGCGATCAGTGCATCATATAGTCAAAAGTCACAAATACGACAAAATTCTTGCAAATGCGATCTGCCCCTCCATCGCAAATGTGAGCTAAGCTTCACATATGCGAAGTTGTCCCAAATTCTCAAGGATCGCAAATGTGACCAAAATGTTCGCAAAAGCGAACGACCCACATCCACAAAAGTGAACATTTGTGAAGGCACCCCAACCCAACCCATTTATCGCAAATGCGAGCCAGACCTCGCAAATGCGAGATCTACAAACTACACCAGCAATAGGCCTTGCACCAGCCATTCTAAAACCATCCAAACTCATCTGATACTCACACGAAACGTACCCGAGCCCGTCGAGCTCTAAACCGAACATGCACACAAGATAGCATCCTAAAAACTTGCTCGCTACCTCAAATCATCAAAATAACACCAAATAACAAGAATCAGTCATCAAAACTCAAGAATTTCAACTTAAAAACTCAATTTCATAATTTTTCACATAACACACCGAAATGCACTCGGTTCATCTTGGACCCCAAACAAACATTCCTACAAGTCCAAAAATATCATACGAATCTATTGGAATCGTTAAAATACTGATTTGAGGTTATTTACCTAAAATGTTAACCGTGGTCAACTCTAACCTCATTTTAAGTCAAAAATCATATTTTCATCAAAATTTTACGTAAAAGTTTTCCGAAAAACGATACGGATCACACGCGCAAATCGATAAACATCAAATGAAGCTATAAAAGGTCTCGGAACACAAAAATAACGGTTAGTACTCAAAACGACATATCGGAGAGTCACAACTATGCTGTTTTCCATTCATTTCTCTTCTTATTCTGTTGGAATTTAGGCTATGCTTTAGTGTGCTATTGGATAGGTTGCTAGTCTTTACACTAATGCCCAATTTGACAATATTTATTATAATATCGTGGAACCCAATCGTAGTTAACTTCCTGCTCAAAAGCTTATCATGTTGGATCTTCTACCTTGATACTCCGAGGCATAGGTCTAGTAATACCTAATTCAATAAGCATCCTAGCATAAGAAATACTATCTTCATTTTCCTAGTTCACTCCCTATTCTACTCGGGGCAGTTTTGCCCCCAAAACTTTGCTAAATATTCACTACAAAATCTATTGTAAAGAGAACTTTCTAAAATAACTCAACCAACTTTTTTTTTTGTTAAAAGAAACTAAAAACTTTCCGCCAAAAGATTGAGTTTTTTACACCCTTGATCCTTTTTAACTATTATTTTAAAAAATAGCATTATTTATTATTTATTTCATAAAGAGCATTTTATTTTTCATTATTAGCATATTATAAAAATTAAGTTCAACATTTAATAAGTTAACTGACTCGCTAATCACGGGAAGTACTTTTTTTGTCCATCTCCATTCTCCCTTTCCAACATTCATCTTTTTCACTCCATTTTTGAAAATCTGATGCATATGTGAATGCCACCTAAATTCAAGATGTATTGATTTATATATATTTTATTCTTTTGTATATCAACAACAACAACAACAACAACAACCCAGTAGAATCCCATTAATGGGGTCTGGGGAGGGTAGTATGTACGCAGACCTTACCCCTACCCCGAAGGAGTAGAGAGGCTGTTTCCGAAAGACCCTCGGCTTAAAAAAA
>AWOL01S0032618.1:772-28766 GCA_000715115.1 Nicotiana otophora
AATTCCAATAACAACTCGACCTTCAAATCTTAAATTTTCGTTTTTGGAAGATTTTACAAATATCTTGATTTCTTCTATTAAAATCTGAATTAAACGATGAATATAATCATAGATTCATGAAATATAAACACTTTAGGATATAGAACACTTACCCCAATCCATATGGTGAAAAATGCCTCAAAACTCGCTTCAATTCGAGCTCCATAGCTCCAAATATGTTAAAAATGACTGAAACCTCAAAATATAGCTACTGCCCAGGTATTTACTCTTCGCGATCGCGAAGCACAAAATTTTTCAGCCCCAAAATTGTTGTTCGCGATCGCGGAAAACCAATCGCAATCGCGAAGAACAAACTCCCCAACTCTTCCAGACAACCTCTAGTATAAGGGTCATAACGTTTTGTACAAAACTCTAAATGACGAATGGTTTAACTTTCTCAAAACTAGATTCCAAGGGCTATAACTTTCATTTGTTTCTTATCTCCCAATTCCTTATATATTTCGAGATATAAGCTTCCAAAGTTAGCCCTATGCAACAGAGATTTCCAAACTCTTCCCGGACATCCTATAGTATATCTACCATCACTTTCTGTACACAACTCCAAATGACAAATGGTTTACTTTTCTGAAAACTAGATATTAAAGGCTACAACTTTTATTTTTAGATCATCTCCACATTCCTTATAGATTGCGAGATATAAGCATCCAAAATTGGGTCAGCGCAACAGAGATTTGTTCTACGCTCGCGATTCACAAGGCCCCAAGCTGCTGTTTGCTCTTCGCGAACACGACCAAAAGTTCGCGATCGCGATGCACACCTCTGTAGGCAGAAACCAGCAATTAAAAATGGCCTAGAAATGGTCCGAAACCACCCCAAAACTCACCTGAGCCCCTCGGGACCTCAACCAAATATACTTACAAGTCCTAAAACATCATACGAACTTAGTCGAAGCCTCAAATCACATCAAACAACGCTAAAATCACGAATCACACCTCGATTCAACCCTAATGAACTTTGAACTTTCAAATTCTATATCTTGTGCTGAAATACATCAAATCAATCCGGAATAACTTCAAATTTTGCACACAAGTCATAAATGACATAACGAAGCTATTCCAATTTTCAGAATCGAATTCCGACCTCGATATCAAAAAGTCCCAAAAATTCAACTTTCGGCATTTCAAGCCTAATTCCACTACGGACCTCCAAATAATTTTTCGGACACGCTCCTAAGTCCAAAATCACCATACAGAGCTATTAGAATCATTAGAATTAAATTCTGAGGTTGTTTACACATAAGTCAATATCCGGTCAACTTGTTTTTCCATTTAAACTTCTAAATAAGGATCGTTCTTTTAATTTAATTCTGAATCTTCAGTAATTCAAACTCGACCACACCCGCGGTCATAATACATATTGCAAAGTTGCTCGAGACCTTAAGTCACTGAACGGGGCGTAAATTCTTAAAATAACAAGTCGGGTCATTACATTCTCCACCTCTTAAACAAACGTCCGTCCTCAAACGTGCTAAGAATTATTCTGAGGTTACCAAATTGATGATTTTACTTTTACACATATACTCACGGTTGATTCCACGCTACCGCATTTGAGATAGGCGTGACAACATCATCTCATTTGCGATTATTTCTTTTATCCATATTTGAAAATTTTAAGGCCATTTTCTTACACTCCAGTATTTTCAAAAGGCCTGATTTTTCACAACAACACACAGTATTAGTCTCAACTGGCTATAGCAACTCGTGCCTATACACACTTCAATTTTCTCGATAGTGTTGAAGTAATTCAAAATTTTCTCTAGGGTGCTACATTATTCCCCGCTTAGGATCATTCGCCCTCAAACACATAACATATTTATCTCTTCCTTTGTAGATCTCAATCCTCCAAACTTTTGCTAACTCCCAAATCTTTTAGAAATTTCGGCAGAGTCTCCCCTGTAATTGGGCCTATCCACCTGCGAGAATAACACTAAAAATAACTCCTAACAACACATCCACAACCCAAAAAAATATCACAAGGTATATATCAATAACACCAATCTCGGCATCACATTATCATAATGATATCAGGACATGAAGCACATCATATGTATGCTCATCACCACATCTCTGGCCATAAAAACTGTTCATAATTAATTCCAGTATCATCAATTAATCTCATATTAGCCACCACCCGATTTCGAATTTTCACAACACTGTCAACAAAATGTGAGGCATGAAGACCTCATGATTACTTACTCGGATTAATGAGTGACATTTAACGCCACCTGGGCACTCACCTCATAGGCTAAAACTCAATGTTTACAGCACGAAAATGGCTGAATATGAACAGAAAAATATACGAGAATTATCACATAAGCCTAACAGGCATGACTCCCTATTAATATTATTGTACAAATTAAATTTCACAAAGGGAGAATTTTAAACTTATACATATTTCACCACAAGGACCTCGTCCTTACATAACTTCCACCGCGGCTTGCAGCCTGGTTCAAATATTTCACATCATGTAAAAATACGAGAATCTGGTCCTCAAATCTGACACAATTATGTTGCGCATTGTGCCAACTGAAATTTTCAATTTCCTTTATTTCTTCTTTTCAATATATTTCATAAATAATTTTCACAACATATAATGAACCCTCATACCGGTAGGGCATATAATTCATAAAAATTGGAATCAATTATTCCGAAACACATTAAACCCATTGTAATAAATAATAAAAATTACTTTTGGACTTATAGCCCTCAATGGTGTACAAAAATAAATGACAGACACGGGCTCACACCTTCAAATCTTCCAACAGGGATAAACATATAAGTAGGTCACAAATTTACGAAGCTCACCCATAAGTGGAGCATAATAGGAGGACTCACCTCAATATTCAGAACCGAATCAAATTAAGGAAAATATCCTTTTATAATAAAAATCAGGATTGTACCTGTAACGACACCATCTGTTGTATCGGCCTCAGCCAAAATCATAGCGATCATATCAACGGGTCGGGCCTCCACCTCTTAGGCGACCTCTACCCGCCTGTCCTCCACCTCTAGCTGACTGTGCACGTGGAGTATCAACTGGAATAAAGCTTGTGGCTGGAGTGTTCAGATGAAATCCACCCCTCCCGGGTCTGGGACAATCTCTCATGATATGCCTAGTATCACCACACTCATAACAACCCCTCTGAGGTCGCGGCTGCTCGTATTGATTCTGTGTCGGATAACTGGAATAACCACTGTAAGAATCTTGTGTCGGTGGTGCACTGTAAACTGGATCACTCCGAGAAATCTGATGTGTGGACTGAGCTGACCGACTGCTCGAGCCTCCGCTATAATGGGTTCTAGATGAAGAGTAAAACCCACTAAACCCTCCAGATCTTCGAGACCTTTTGGCCTCCTTAGACTTCATTTCCTCGCCTAAAACACCCTCAATCTTCCTTGAAATCTCCACTACTTGTTGAAATGGAGCATCAGTTTGCAATTCTCGAGCGATGCATATTTTAATATCATAATCGAGCCCCTCAATGAATCTGCGGACCCGCTCTTTGATTGTAGGAACCAAGATAGGTGCATGACGGGCTACCTCACTGAACCAGATAGCATATTCTGATACTATCATAGTGCCCTAATGCAACCGTTCAAACTCTGTGTGCCACGCATCTCTGAGAGTCTGGGGAACAAACGTTTTCAAGAACATTTCCGAAAATTGAGCCCAAGTTGGTGGTGTGACATCGGCTGGTCTACTTTCTTTATAGATTTGCCACCACCGATACGCTGCGCCTGACAGTTGAAATGTAGTAAAGGAAACTCCGCTTACTTCCACAATACCCATGGTGCGGAGAAAACGGTGACAATTTTCCAGAAATTCTTGGGCATCCTCTATAGCTGTGCCACTGAAAGTTGGTGGATTATATTTCTTAAACCTTTCAAGTTTCTTTTGTTCTTCTTTTGATGTCTCGGTCCTGACCTCAGGCCGAACCGGAATAACAGGTTGTACCGGTACTACACCCGGAACTTGTCCAATGTGAACCTGCTGCTCTGGAGTTGTAGTAGGAGTCTGAGCTACTCCCCTAATCTGCGGAATGTTTGGTGTAACAGAGATCAATCCCGCCTGAGTTAATGTACCGAACATACTCAGGCACTGTGCTAAAGTCTCCTGAAGTCTGTGGTTAACAACCGGTGCTTCTGGTACCTGTCCCCCAACTGGAGCTACTGGTGGCTCCTCAATTGTTGTTCTGATAGGTGCTCTAGTCATAGCACGTGCCCTTCCTCGGCCTCTACCTTAGCCCCGGCCTCTTGCAGCCCTAGCAGCATGTGTGGATGCCTGCTCAGCTAACCCGGTAGCACATGTCCTCACCATCTGTGAGAGAATAAAGATACAAAGGCTCAAATTCTACAATCAACAAATCCGCACGACATGAATGAAAGAAGTGAAAATTTTCTAATAGTTCTGTAGCCTCTCGAAGATAAGTACAGACGTCTCCGTACCGATCCGCAAGACTATACTAGACTCGTTCGTGACTCGTAGAACCTATGAACCTAGGGATTTGATACGAACTTGTCACGACCCAAAATCCCACCACAGGCGTAGTGATGGCACCTAGTCTCTAAGACTAGGTAAGCCGATTTCTATTACATTTTGAAGCTTTTGTTTTTGAATTAAATAAGTAACCAAAACTAACAACGGAATAAATATGAATATAAAACCTCCCAAGACTGGTAGTACTGAGTCACAAACTCTAACTGAATATATGGAATGATCACGAGGACCAAATATACAATACTGTTTAATTAAAATTTAACAGTATAATGAAATGAAAAGACTCCAAGGGATTGCGACGACAAAGCAGCTCTACCTTGAATCCTTACGGTCCCTCTTTAACTCTGCTCAAGTCTAATATCTCCAATACCTGGCTCTGCATAAAAATGTGCAGAAGTGTAGTATGAGTACACCACGGTCGGTACCCAGTAAGTATCAAGACTAACCTCAATGGAGTAGAAACGAGGTACAGTCAAGACACTCACTAGTCTAATAACCTGTGCAATATAATATACAAAATACTAGGAAACAAATAGCAATAAGGGCGGTATAAAATAACCAAAAATAATCAATAGAGATAAAAATTACTCAGCATAAAGAAAAATCTTCATTAATGCAAATTTAGATAATTATTTTAACACTTATTCTTAAGCTCGCTTAAATTAATTATTTGCATAAGAAAATTCATATTGGAATTTATTTTCCAAGAAATATTAAACCAACAATACTCACAAAATTTCATAAATATTTCAAGTAACAATCACATCAAATTATCATATAAAAACAAATTCAACAATAAGGATTTAGGCATGGCAAACAGATGATTTAATAATTTTCCATAATTTCCCAATTTACTACACAATAATTCCTAAGACTTTAATTCAATGAATTTTGCACGTATAAGCCTGAGTACGTACGCGTCACCTCGCGTACACGGCGTTTCACATTTCACAAATGGCACATAAGACTCAATGCCTAAGGGATAATTCCCCCACTCGAGGTTAAGCAAGACACTTACCTTTTTGAAGTTAGGCCGATATTCCAAAATAGCCTTTTTGCTTGAATTGGCCTCCGGATAGCTCAAATATATCCAAATTAATTGTATAACTGCATTAAAATTCATAATAAACAATTTCGGATAATAATACGTCGACTTAAAAATTTATTTCAAAAAGTCAACAAAAGTCAACGCGGGACCGCCCCTCGGAACCCAACATAACTTTTACCAAATTTGAACACCCATTTCGATACGAATTAACCATACCAATTTTATCAAATTTTGATAACAACTCGACCTCCAAATCTTAAATTTTTGGTTTTGGAAGATTTTACAAAAATCTTAATTTCTTCCATTAAAATCTGAATTAAACGATGAATATAATCATAGATTCATGAAATATAAACACTTTAGGATATAGAACACTTACCCCAATTCATATGGTGAAAATCGCCTCAAAAATCGCTTCAATCCGAGCTCCATTGTTCCAAATATGTCAAAAATGGCTGAAACCTCGAAATATAGCTACTGCACAGGTATTTACTCTTCACGGTAGCAGAAAATGCTTCACGATCGGGAAGCACAAGGCTTCCAAAGTCAACCCTATGCAACAGAGCTTTCCAAACTCTTCCCGGATAGCTTGTAGTATATCTACCGTAACCTTTTGTACGCAACTCCAAATGACAAATGGTTTACTTTTCTGAAAACTAGACATCAAGTTCTACAACTTTTATTTTTGGATCATCTCCGAATTCTTTATAGATTGCGAGATATAAACTTCCAAATTCGGGTCAGTGCAATCGAGATTTGTTCTACGCGATCGTGACAGAGCTTCCGCGATTGCGATTCTCAAGGCCCCAAACTGTTGTTTGCTCTTTGCGAACGTGACTAAAAGTTCGCGATCGCGATGCACACTCTGTAGGTAGAAACCAGCAATTAAAACTGGCCTAGAAATGGTCTGAAACCATCCTGAAACTCATCCGAGCCCCTCAGGACCTCAACCAAATATACCAACAAGTCCTAAAACATCATACGAACTTAGTCAAAGCCTCAAATCACATCAAACAATGCTAAAATCACGAATCACACCTCGATTCAAGCCTAATGAACTTTGAACTTTCAAATTCTATATCTTGTGCCGAAATACATCAAATCAATACGGAATAACTTCAAATTTTGCACATAAGTCATAAATGACATAACAAAGCTATTCCAATTTCCAGAATCGAATTTCAACCTCGATATCAAAAAGTCACCCCCCTGTCAAATTCCCAAAATTTCAACTTTTGGCATTTCAAGCCTAATTTCACTACGGACCTCCAAATAATTTTTCGGACACGCTCCTAAGTCCAAAATCAGCATACATAGTTATTGGAATCATCATAATTAAATTTTGAGGTCGTTTACACATAAATCAATATCCGGTCAACTTTTTTTTTCATTTAAGCTTCTAAATAAGGATTGTTCTTTTAATTTAATTCTGAATCTTCAGTAATTCAAACTCGACCACACCTGCGGGTCATAATACATATTGTGAAGCTGCTCGAGACCTTAAGTCACTGAACGGGGTGTAAATTCTTAAAACGACAAGTTGGGTCGTTACACATATGACCTATGTTAATTACATCGTTCTGATTCATAGTTATATTGACCGTTTATATAATAGCCAATATATAATTTTATTCATTAAGGTCATACGTATCGGCCACTAGTTATTCATAGCAACCATATAAGTCCATTGACTAAGGTTGTAGTCATATGACCTATGTTAATTATATCATTGTGATTCATAGTTATATTGACCATTTATATAATAGGCAATATATAATTTAATTCATTAAGGTCATGCGTATCGGCCACTAGGTATTCATAAAAATCATATAAGTTCATTGACTAAGGTTGGAGTCATATCGACTATGTTAATTACATTGTTGTAATTCATAGTTATATTGATCATTTATATAACATCCAATATATAATTTTATATATTTTATTGGTTAATCTTAATTATAATAAAAGGGGAAGCATGATTAAATTTTAGGACTAAAATGTATTCTAGCTTCTTTTATTAAGAGGGAAAACAAGATTAAATATTTGGACTAAAATGTCAAATAAACATTTTTGGAGGGAAACAAAAGAAAAATTAAAAATACGATTGGAGGGAAATTAAAAGTTTTTGACTCTTTATATATCTCCTAACCATAAATTAAACAATATTTCCAACTCTCCAAACAAAGTACTCCCTCTGTTTCAAATTAGATGAGGTACTTTCCTTTTTAGTCTGTTCCAAAATAAATAACACATTTCTAAATTTGGACGTAATTCAACTTTAAACTCTTCATTTTACCCATTTTAATATTAATGAGAAGTTTTTATAACCACACAAATGTCATGACCCCACAAGTATTTACCCCTTAAGCTTTTAAGACTACAAATTTTAAAAGACTTGTTTTTTCTTGAACTCCGTGCCGAGTCAAAGTGCATCTCAATTGAAACTAAGGGAGTAGATACTCTAAACATGAATGCTAACGGATGGATTGAAGATGATTTCTATCCATGGTTTAGGATGGACGTGCCCAGATCGTACATTAAGCGTGATGATCTGGTAATTTGTTTTTTAGTTTTCATGATATGATTTCTTACCCTATCTGATATGATAACTATTGATTAAACTAAATAGCAATGAACCATGAATCATATCTTTACATTATGTTCGTGTGTTCTATAGATTTAGAGACTGGGAGTTCTCAGAAGAGATTGTTTTGTAGTTGTGGACTGTGAAGATGTGGCCAAAGCTAGTCAGATGATAGTATGTGCTATGGTTAGGTCATTGGGCACTTTTGGAGGGTTATTTATCTATTTATGGATGACCAGAGTTGATTTGGGGTCCATTAGCAGGCCCAATGTGGATGTGTATTCTACACCACATCGGATTGGTTGACTCTGTATTGCTATTGTTGAGGGATGTGCTATTCGGTTAGAGTTGATCTCATTCGTATCTGGTATGTTCTATGTATTAATTTTCTATGCTACAGGAGGTTGTGATTCATTGGTTATATGCACATATGGTGCGGTCATGTTTGGGCCTTATAGCAGAAGTCGAGCGAGATGGTGATTGGGTAGTGGAATGGTTGATTGCGCCTTGGTTATGGTCTTTCCGGGTTGTGATATATTATGTTTCTTTCTTCTCCGTAGTTATGGTCATGCACTCTGGGTACTTGAATTTGAATTTCTTGTGGTTGTTTATTTTGAGCATTGTGGCTTGAGGTATTTCATATGGACCGGTGTTTGGATAGGCTCGCGCGTTGCAACGAAGTTATGTTAGGAAATGATCCTTTGTGTTAGATTCATGTGTTTTGATTCTAGAGTGTGTGACGGGTTCTTAGCATTATGATGTGGTGGTACTTGTTGAGATTGCGGAAGGGTTCTCTCATTTGAGTCATTTTCCATTTTTGGGTGCATTTGAATTGTTGTGTATTGGTGCACAGATTGCATGGTTTGCGGCTCTAGGTTGAATTGGTGTGGCATGTCAGTAAGGCGGTTGTATTTGATAAGATGGGGTCGTCGGATCTAGAATGGGTGTTATCAGATTTGATTGCGGTATGATTGGAAGAATAATATCGAAAATCGGCTTTTGGTTCTTGTCGAACGAGAGAGAGTTCCATGACTTGTTGATCCGGTGAGTGGTTATGATTTTCTGCGTGTTTCTTTCATCATCAATAGTGTATGAAGGTTTCGAATGGGTATTGTTTGATATGAGGTTTATTACCGGTACTGAGTTTATTTCGAGCAGTTACTATAATCGGAAATTTGTCTACGAGTATGCGAGTCATTTGGTATGTCATGTGATTATATCTTTAGTTATAGTTATGGCTTGATACAGCTTATTCAAACTTATACAGTGCGTAGGTGCAAGACTCGGGTATTGTAAGGAATTTCGAATGTGTAAATTGGATTCCAAGCTTTACGGTCTAAGGTTGAATAATGATTTTCAGTTATGTTGTGTTGTCAGGCCTATATAGAATAGGGTGACGTGGGATCACCCTCGGATATGTGCATGGTAAGGTTACATGGCAGTTTGATGGCTTTTGAATGACTCTGGTCACGTTCGAGGACGAACGTATGTTTAAGTGGGGGAGAATGTAATGACCCGACCGGTCATTTTGAGCATTTACTCTTTGCTCGGTATTTTTAGGGCATGAGTAGCTCTGTATGATGTATTATGACTTGTGTGAGCATCGGTTTTGGTTTTTAGGTTCATTATAATTGATTTGTGTCGTGACCCAAACACCCCTGCGAAACACGTCGTGACAGCACCTAGTCTGTACGACTAGGTAAGCCTAACAAATTGCGGAAATACCAATAATTTAAGCAAAACTTATCAAATAACTGCAATAGATACTGAATAACCAATAACAATGTCGCTCGGAATGTACAATAACCACAACGCTAGATGTACATAGCTTTCCCAAAACTCGGAACATCATGAGTCACAAGCTACAGAAAGGAAATAGTATCTCTATACACCCGAGTCTAATAAAAATAAATACATGAAGTGTTTTGACACGGGGGAGAATAGAGGGGGACTTCGAGGTCTGCGGATGCGGAAGATATACCTTGAAGTCTTCAAAGTTGTCTCGACTCACTAGTAATGTGGCTGATAACGAGCACCTGAATCTGCACACAAAACATGTGCAGAAGAGTAGCATAAGTACACCACAATTGGTACCCGGTAAGTGCCAAGCCTAACCTCGGTCGAGTAGTGACGAGGTCAGGTCAGGCCCACTGGTATATAATAAATAAAGCAGGAGAATATAACAGTATAATAAGAGACTGGAGTTCAACAAAGAAAATACAATGAAATAACAGTACAACACGCAGAAAATAAACAACAGGGGACCTACCGAGATACCGTCTCATAGTCCCAAAAGTAAATATGTAGGGAGAACTCCCGAGGCACCGCCTCGTAGTCTCAAAAGTAAATGTGCAGGGAGAACTCCCGAGGTACCGCCTCGTAGTCTCAAAAGTAAATATGCAGAGGGATCTCCCGAGATACCGTCCCGTAGTCCCGAAAGTAAATACACAATGCAGACAATTACAGATGATAGGTACAACAAGCGAATCTACAGTTTAGACTAAGTACAAGTCAAGAAAAGAAGCAGGAATTCACTAAGCATGCTGCAAAGAGTTCAGTTAAGCAATTAAGACACGTAGACATGTGAATCTAAGGCTAACGGGGTAACTACACATGCTAGTATACTCAATTAAAGTGAAAACAGGAAATTACTCAGTAAAAATCAGATTTTGCAACAAATATCCCGTGTACGCACTCGCCACCTCGTGTACACAATGCTCACATATCATATCAGTATCAAATCCTAAGGTAAATTTTCCCCACACAAGGTTAGGCAAGCCACTTACCTCGAACCAAGCTCAATCAATCGGTAACAATGCCTTTTCCATGAATATCCGACTCCGAATGGACCAAATCTAGCCAAAATCAATTACATACCATAAATACAACTATAAGAAGCTAATCTAATTAATGAAATCAAAGCTAAAGCAAGAAATTAAAAAATCATCCCAAAAAGCCTCCCCGGGCCCACGTCTCGGAATCGGGTAAAAGTCACAAAATATGAACACTCATTCACTCAAGAGTCTAACCATACAAGAATTACTCGGATCCAACCTCAAATCACCTTCCAAAACTCAAAATGTTTGTCTATGAAGTTTCTACCATTTTTCCCAAAATTTCCAACTCAAATCCCTAATTAGATGATCAAAATAGAAATAGATTCATGACATATAGTCCAATCCGAATTAGAATCACTTACCCCAACAATCTTCTTGAAGAAACCTCGAAAAATCGCCTCACACCTAGCTTTCAAAGTCCCAAAATCAAAATGGGAATCAAACCCTCGAAATCCTATTTTCTTCCCAATTATTCCGCATCTGCGAACCTACTGCCGCACCTACGACACTGCACCTGTGGAATTTCCCTCGCAGGTGCGGAAATGACTTAAAGCGGCTGGGTCTAAATCTGTGATGAAGGGGCCGCACCTGCGTGTGCACGCCTGCGGGAACATGTCCGCTTCTGTGGTCTTACTTTGCACTTGCACTCCTTTGGCACATCTGCGGGCATCGCAGATGCGGAAGATTGCCTCTCACCTGCGATCCTTGAGCACCTATCCCACTCCGCATCTGCGATAGACCTTGCGCACGTACTATCCCGCACCTGCGGTCTCCCTACCGCAGGTGCAAAAACACCAAAAACCAAAAACTTCTTCCTAAGTCCAAATTCAAACCGTGAAGCATCCGAAACACACTCGAGGCCTCCGAGACCTCAACCAAACATACCAGCCAGTCCTATAACACCATACGAACTTAGTTGAACCCTCAAATCATATCCAACAATGCTAAAAACATGAATCATCCTCCAATTCAAACTTAATGAACTTGAAACTTTAAATTTCTACAACCGATGCCGAAACCTATCAAATCACATCCGATTGACCTCTAATTTTGCACACAAGTCATAATTGACATTACGGACCTGCTCCAACTTCCAAAATTGGAATTCGACCCCGATATCAAAAAGTCTACTATCGGTCAAAATCTCTAAAAATTCGAATTTTGCGAATTCAAGTCTAAATCAAATACAGACCTCCAATTCACAGTCCAAATACGCTCCTAAGTCCATAATCACCCAACGGAGCTAACGGAACCGACGAAACTCCAATCTGGTGTCGTCTTCACATAGTTCCAACTATAGTAAAAAATCCTAAGAATTAAGCTTCTATTTAGGGACTAAGTGTCCTAAAATCATTCTGAAACCACAAAAACAACCTCCCGGTAAGTCACATAATCAGAAAATGGTACGGAGGAAACAGTAAATAGGGGATCGGGGCTATTACTCTCAAAATGATCAGCCGGGTTATTACATCCTTCCCTTCTTAAAATAATTGTTCGTCCTCGAATGAGTATAGAGACATACTTGAAGTGGTGAAAACCCCTCCACTGAACCTTTACGGAAGCAATGTTCTTTGACCTTAGCTTTCTGACATGCCTGTCCAAAATAGCCACTGGCTCCTCAACATAAGATAAATCCTTGTCCACCTGGACTGAGCTGAAATCCAATACATAAGGCGGGTCACTGTGATACTTCTGGAGCATAGAAACATGGAATACCGGATGAACTCCTGCTAGACTGGGAGGTAAGGAAACCTCATAAGCAAACTCCCCAACTCGCTGCAACACCTCAAAGGGACCAATGAACCTTGGGATCAGCTTGCCCATCTTCCCGAACCTTATAACGCCCTTCATAGGCAAAACCTAGAGCAAGACCCGCTCTCAAACCATGAATGCAACATCGTGAACCTTCCGGTCTGCATAACTCTTCTATTTGGATTGGGCTGTGCCAAGTCGATCCTAAATCACCTTCACCTTATCCAGGGCATCCTGAACCAAGTCTATACCCAATAATCTAGCCTCGCCCGGCTCGAACCAACCCACTGGGGACAGACACCGCCTACCATACAGAGCCTCATATGGTGCCATTTGGATGCTCGACCAATAACTATTGTTGTAAGCAAACTCCGCAAGTGGCAAGAACTGATCCCATGACCCTCCAGAGCCTATCCTCTAATATCTCAATAGTGTGCTCGGACTGTCCGTCCGTCTGTAGGGTGAAATGTTGTGCTCAGCTCCACTCGAGTACCCAACTCATGTTGTACGGCCCTCCAGAACCGTGATGTAAACTATGTACCCTGGTCAGAGATGATAGATACGGGTACGCCATGAAGCCTGGTGATCTCGCGGATGTAAATTCGAGCCAACTTCTAGGAAGAATATGTGGTCATCATAGTAATTAAATGAGCTCACTTGGTCAGCCTATCCACAATCACCCAAACTACATCAAACTTCTGTTGAGTCCATGGAAGCCCAACAACGAAATCCATAGTGATCCTCTCCCACTTCCACTCCGAAATCTCTAACTTCTGAAGCAACCCACCTGGCCGATGATGCTCATACTTCACCTGCTGGCAATTTAGATACCGAGCTACATATTCCCCTTTGTACTTCTCCATTCTTCTCCACCAGTAATATTGTCTCAAGTCCTGATACATCTTTATGGCACTCGGATGAATGGAGTATTGCGAACTGTGAGCCTCATGGAGAATCAACTCACGCAATCCATCTATATTGGGCACACATAACCTGCCCTGCATCCTCAATGCACCATCATCTCCAATAGTGACCTCCTTAGCATCACCGTGTTGAACCGTGTCCTTAAGGACAAGAAGATGGGGGTCATCATATTGACGCTCCATGATACGATCATAAAGAGAAGACCGAGAGACAACACAAGCCAATACTTGACTCGGCTCAGAAATATCCAATCTAACAAACTGGCTGGCTAAGGCCTGAACATCCAACGTCAATGGCCTCTCTACTGCTGGTAGATATGCAAAGCTCCCCAAATTTTCCGCCCGGCGACTCAAAGCATCGGCCACCACATTGGCCTTCCAGGGATGGTACAAAATGGTGATATCATAATCTTTAAGCAACTCCAACCACCTCCGTTGACGCAAGTTAAGATCCTTCTATTTGAACAGATGCTGCAAACTCTGATGATCGGTGTAGATCTCACAAGGGACACCGTACAAATAGTGTCGTCAAATCTTCAAGGCATGAACAATAGCTGCTAACTCAAGGTCGTGGACATGATAGTTCTCTTCATGCACCATCAGTTGTCTGGATACGTAGGCAATCACCCTACCACCCCGCATCAACACTGCATCGAGACCAATCCACGATGCATCATAATATATAGTATAAGACCCTGAACCTATAGGCAATACCAATATTGGGGCTGTAGTCAATGCTGTCTTGAGCTTTTGAAAGCTCTTCTCACATTCCTCTGTCCACCTGAACGGAGCACCCTTCTGGGTCAGCCTAGTCATACATGCTACAATAGATGAGAAACTCTCTACAAATCGACGGTGATACCCCGTCAAACCAAGAACACTCTGGATCTCCGTAGCTGAGGAGGTCTGTGCCAACTCTGCACTGCTTCAATCTTCTTCGGATCCACCTGGATCCCATCACTCATTACTACATGACCCAAGAATGCCACTGAGTCTAGCCAAAACTCACACTTTGAAAATTTTGCATTTAACTTCTTTTCTCTCAAGGTCTGAAGCACAGTCCTCAGGTGCTGCTCATGATCCTCCCGAGTCCGGGAGTACACCAGAATGTCGTCAATAACAATAATGACGAATGAGTCAAGTTAAGGCTGGAACACACTGTGCATCAAGTGCATAAAAGTTGTTGGGGCATTGGTCAGCCCAAAAGACATCACAAGGAACTCGTAGTGACCATACCGAGTCCTGAAGGTAGTCTTCGGGATATCTGGCTCCCGACTCTTCAACTAATGATAGCCTGAACGTAAGCCAATCTAGGCAAACACTCTGGCACCTTGTAACTGATCAAATAGGTCATCAATACGAGGCAAAGGATACATGTTCTTCACTGTAACTTTGTCCGGCTGGCGATAATCAATGCACGTACGCATAGAACCATCCTTCTTCTTCACAAACAAGACAGGAGCACCCCAAGGTGACACACCAGGCCGAATGAAGCCCTTATCAAGCAACTCCTGTAACTTCTCCTTCAACTCAGGAGGAGCCATATGATATGGAGGAATAGAGATGGGCGGAGTGCCCGGCAACAAATCAATGCCAAAATCAATATCTCTGTCAGGTAGCATGCACGGAAGATCGGCTGGAAACACATCTGGAAAGTCCCTCACTACTAGGACTGACTCAACTGTAGAGGTATCAATACTGACATCTCTCACATAAGCTAGATACACGTCACACCCCTTCTCAACCATTCGTTAAGCTTTAAGAAATGAAATAACTCGGCTGGGAGTATACTCTAAGGTACCTCTCCACTCTAATCGTGGTAGACCTGGCATAGCCAGCGTCACGGTATTAGCGTGGCAATCAAGAATAGCATAATGGGGCGACAACCAGTCCTTGCCCAAGATAACATCAAAGTCTACCATGCTGAGTAATAATAAATCGGCTCTGGTCTCAAAATCACTAAGAGCAATCAAACACGATCGATACACACAGTCCACAACAAGAGAATCTCCCACATGAGTAGACACATAAATAGGGGAACTCAAAGAATTTCGAGATACGCCCAAATACGGGGCAAAATAAGAGGACACATAGGAATAAGTGGAGCCTGGATCAAATAAAATCGACGCATCTCTATGACAGGACAGAACAATACATGTAATGATAGAGTCAGAAGCAACCACCTCTGTACGAGCAGGAATAGCATAATATCTGGTCTGGCCTCCCCCTCTAGGGCGACCTCGACCTCCACCTCTAGCTGACTGAGCAGGTGGGGTGGTAGTTGGTGCTGGAATCATAGCCTGAGGACCCGGTGGAACACGTGGTGGATGAGAAGTCTGCGGAGGTGAACCCCTCCTAAGTATGGGGAAATCCCTCACCATATGGCGAGTGTCGCCACACTCAAAAGAACCCATCGGAGGGCGTGGCTACTGTGACTGACTTGGGCTAGGCCTGCTGGACTGGCTGCTAAAAGCACCCCAAGCAGGAGGCACACTAGATACTGGCGGTGCGTAATAAGGCTCCTGGGGCCTAGCAGGGGCTAGAACACCATTGGCAGCTGGAAGAGCTGAATAAACGGGGCGACTCGCATAACCCCTACCATGTCGAATTGCAGCTGGGGCACGAGTACTGTTGTAAGTGCCAGACTCTCGAGACCTCTTTTCCTCCCTCTCCTCTCTATCTCGGGTAAGCATACCCTCCAATCTCCTAGCAATACTCATAATATGCTGATAAGAAATATCCATCTCCAACTCCCTGGCCATACTAATCCGGATACTGGGGTGGAGTCCCTCAATAAACCGTCGAACCCTCTCTCAAACTGTGGCAACCAAGGTCGGTATATGTCGGGCCAAATCGCTGAAGCGGATTGCATACTCTGACACAGTCATAGAACCCTGGCGTAGCTACTCAAACTCCGTGTTCCATGAGTCCTTTGAGGCTCTGAGGGACATACTCTCTCAAAAACATGTCCGATAACTAAGTCCATGTAAGAGAAGATGCCTCATCCGGACTACTCAACTCATAAGCATGCCACCACTGAAAGGCTTCTCTGCTAAGCTGGAAGGTGGTAAAGGAAACCCCACTCGTCTCTGTTATGCCTATAGTACAGAGAATACGATGACACTCCTCCAGAAAACCCTGAGCATCATCTATAGCCAATCCGATGGAGGTAGGTGGGTGGTACTTCTTGTACCTCTCAAGTCTGAGTTGCTCCGACTCAGAAGTGGTTGTCCTAGTCTTGTGCTGAACCGGAGCTACCGACTGCATATAGATGAACTCTGGGGCCTGGTCAACCTGGACCCTCTACTCGAGAGTACAGGCTGCGGGAGTCTGTGCCCCTCCCTCGGCCTGAGATGTGGCAGGAGCAAGTGGAATCAATCCAGCCTGAGCTAAGGTGTTGAACATGCTCAAAAACTGGGCTAGAGTCTTCTGGAGAGCTGGTGCAGCAATAGGCACCTCAGGTGCCTGCCCTCCAGTTGGAGCTACTGGGGGCTCCTCTGTCACAGCGCGCGCGGGTGTTCTGGCTGCACCGCGCGGTCGTCCTCGGCCTCTACCCCAACCCCGACCTCTCGCGGCTCTAGCAGGGGGCATGGGTGTCTGGTCATCAGATCCTCCGGTACGGGTCCTCACCATCTGTGAGAAAGAATAGAATACAAAAGTTTAGAATTTTTGATGTCAACAAATTTCGCACGACAAGGAATCAAAGAAGTATAATTATTCCTAACGGTTCCATAGCCTCCCGAAGATAAGTACAGACGTCTCCGTACCGATCCGCGAGACTAATAAACCGGCTTGTGACTCACGACACCTATGAACCTAGAGCTCTGATACCAACTTGTCACGACCCAAATACCCCTCTGAAACACGTCGTGGCCGCACCTAGTCTCTACGACTAGGTAAGCCTACTAAATTGCGGAAATACCAATAATGGCAGAAAAAGTTATCAACTAATTGCAATAGATACTGAATAACCAATAACAATGCCGCTCGGCATGTACAATAACCAAAACGCTAGACGTACACAGCTTTCCCAAAACCCGGAACATCATGAGTCACAAACTGCAGAAAGGAAATAGTATCTCCATACACTAGTGTCTAATAAAAAAAATACAAGAAGTGTTTTGACACGGGTGTGAATAGAGGGGGACTCCGAGGTCTGCGGGCGCGGAAGATATACCTTGAAGTCTCCAAAGCTGTCTCGACTCACTAGTAATGCGGCAGATAACGAGCACCTGAATTTGCACACAAAATATGTGCAGAAGAGTAGCATGAGTACACCACAATTGGTACCTAGTAAGTACTAAGCCTAACCTCGGTCGAGTAGTGACGAGGTCAGGTCAGGCCCACTAGTATATAATAAATAAAGCAGGAGAATATAATAGTATAATAAGAGATTAGAGTTCAACAAAGGAAAACACAATGAAATAACAGTACAACACGTAGAAAATAAACAACAAGGGATCTCCTGAGATACCGTCTCGTAGTCCCAAAAGTAAATATGTAGGGAGAACTCCCGAGGTACTGCCTCGTAGTCTCAAAAGTAAATGTGCAAGGAGAACTCCAGCGATACCGCCTCGTAGTCCCAAAAATAAATGTGCAGGGGGATCTCCCGGGATACCGTCCCGTAGTCCCAAAAGTAAATACACAACTCACACAATTACAGATGATAGGTACAGCAAGAGAATCTACAGTTTAGACAAAGTACAAGTCAAGAAAAGAAGCATGAATTCACTAAGCATGTTGCAAAGAGTTCAGTTAAGCAATTAAGATATGTAGACATGTTATTCTAGGCTAACAGGGTAACTACACATGCTAGTATACTCAATTAAGGTGAAAACAGGAAATTACTCAGTAAAAATCAGATTTTGCAACAAATAGCCTGTGTATGCACTTGGCCCCCTTACGTACAATGTGGGTTAGGCAAGCCACTTATCTCGAACCAAGCTCAATCAATCGGTAACAATGCCTTTTCCATGAATATCCGACTTCGAATGGCCCAAATCTAGCCAAAATCAATTACATACCATAAATACAACTATAAGAAACTAATCTAATTAATGAAATCAAACCTAAAGCAAGAAATTAGAAAATCGTCCCAAAAAGCCTCCTCGGGCCCACATCTCGAAATTGGGTAAAAGTCATAAAATATGAACACATATTCACTCATGAGTCTAACCATACAAGAATTACTCGGATCCAACCTCAAATCACCTTCCAAAACTCAAAATCTTTGTCTATGAAGTTTCTACCATTTTCCCCCAAATTTCCAACTCAAATTCCTAATTAGATGACGAAAATAGCAATATATTTATGAAATATAGTCCAATCCAAGTTAGAATCACTTACCCCAACAATCTTCTTGAAGAAACCTCAAAACATCGCCTCACACCGAGCTCTCAAAGTCCCAAAATCAAAATGGGAATCAAACCCTCGAAATCCTATTTTTTGCCCAGTTATTCCGCATCTGCGGACATACTACCACACCTACGACACCGCACCTTCGGAATTTCCCGCGCAGGTGCGGAAATGACTTAAAGGGGCTGGATCCGCATCTACGATGAAGGGGCTACACCTGCGTGTGCGTGCCTGTGGGAACAAGTCCGCTTCTGCGGTCTCACTTCGCACCTGCGCTCTTTTGGCGCATCTACGAGAATCGCAGATGCGGAAAGTTGCCTCGCACTTGTGACCCCTGAGCACCTATCCCACTCCGCTTCTACGATAGACCTTGCGCACGTGCGATCCCTCACCTGTGGTCTCCCCACCGCATGTGCGAAAACACCAGAAACCAGAAACTTCAGCCATTTGCCTATGTCCAAATTCAAACTGTTAAGCATCTGAAACACACCCGAGGCCCCCGGGACCTCAACCAAACATACCAACCAGTCCTATAACACCATACAAACTTAGTCGAGCCCTCAAATTACAAAAACAAATGCTAAAAATATGAATCACCCTCCGATTCAAACTTAATGAACTTGAAACTTTAAATTTCTACAACTGATGTTGAAACCTAACAAATCACGTTCGATTGACCTCAAATTTTGCACACAAGTCATAATTGACATTACGGACCTACTCCAACTTCCGTAATCGGAATCCGACCCCGATATCAATAAGTCCACTACCGATCAAAATCTCAAAAAATTCGACTTTCGCCAATTCAAGTCTAAATCAGCTACAGACCTCCAATTCACACTCTGGACACGCTCCTAAGTCCAGAATCACCCAATGGAGCTAACGTAACCGACGGAACTCCAATATGGAGTCGTCTTCACACAGTTCCAACTACAGTCAAAAATTCTAAGACTTAAGCTTCTGTTTAGGGATTAAGTGTCCCAAAATCACTCTTAAACCATAATAACAACCTCCTGGTAAGTCACATAAGCAGAAAAAAGTACGGAGGAAATAGTAAATAGGGGATCGGGGCTATTACTCTCAAAACGACCGGCCAGGTCGTTATAATTTGAAAGAATGAATTTCATGATTGAAGCTTTAAGGTTGGAAGAGTTGACCAAGTTTGATATTTTAGTATTTGATCTCGGATTGGAGTTTTGATGGTTTTTTTTAGGTATGGATGGTTATTTTTTACTCGGGCGTATGCCCGTTTGCATTTGAATATTTCTAAAAGGTTTCGATGCTAATTGGTGAAAGTTGGAATTTGAAGGTTTGGAAAGTTCATAAGTTTGATCGAGAGTTGACTTTCAAGATATTGGATTCAGACTTTGGTTCTAGGAATTGGAATAGCTTCTTTATGTCATTTGAAACTTGTACGCCAAATTTGAGTTCATTCCGGATTGATTTGATATGTTTCGGCGCGAGTTTTGGAAGTTGAAAGTTCAAAAGTTCATTAAGTTTGATTTGAGGTGTGCTTTGTCGTTTTGATGTTGTTATGAGTGATTTGAGGCCTCGAGTAGGTCCGTGTTATGTTATAGGACTTGTTGGTATATTTAGACGGGGTCCCGAGTGCTCGGAAGAGGTTCGGATTATCTTGTCACATGTGCATTGCTGAAAGAGTGCTGGTTCTGGTGTTTCCGCATATGCGGAAGAATGGACGTAGATGCGAGTCTACAGATGCGGACAATTCATCGCAGAAGTGTAAACAATATTAGTTGGGGGATCATCGCAGATGCGGGGGAAGAGGCACACCTGCGTGTGCGCAAAAGCGAAATCATTGGATGCAAGAGCAATCTTATGCGCAGATGCACGTTTAGTGGTCGCACCTGTGATTGCGCAGGAGCGGATGTTTTCTGCAGGTGCGAAGAGTCATTTTTCCATCTTATTCTGCAGAATAGGGCTTCACGTCGCATAAGCGATGCCACAAAAGCGGCTCATTTGTTCGCAAAAGCGAAGATGGCTGGGCAAAAGCTTTAAATCAAGGGTTTGGTCATTTTATTCATATTTGGAGCTATAGATCTCGGATTGAGACGAATTTTGAAGCGATATTCACAATATGGAATGGGGTAAGTGTTCTCTACTTGTTTTTGGTTATATTTCATGAATCTATATTCATTTTTGGTAATTGGATTGTGAATTTTAAAGAGAAAATTAGAGATTTTGTCTAACATTTTATAGAGTGAATTTTTGAGTTTTGAACATCGATTTGGAGTCGCATTTGAGTGAAACTAGTATGGTTGGACTCGTAACTAAATGGGTTGTCTGATTTTTTAAGTTTTGTTAGGTTTCGAGGTGCCAGCTCGGGTTTGACCTTTTTGTTGACTTTGAGATTTTGATTAAAGATTCGACCTTTATCACTTGAAATTATTTCCTTAGGCATTATTTGATATGTTTGAGTTACTTCTGGCTAGTTTTGAGTCGTTTGGAGGTTAGTACACGTGGGATGGCATTTTTGGTGCATCATTTGGCTTGCTCGGTTTTGGATTTAGCTTGTTCGAGGTAAGTAACACTTCTAAACTTTGTGTTGAGGGTATGAACCCCTGAATATACGTGATATGTGTTTGGTGTTAAGGTGACGCACATGCTAGGTGATGGGCGTGTGGGTGTGCACCGTGTGAATTATGACTTGGTTATTTCTGTGGTACTGTGTAGTTACCTAATCTTATTTGTATCTATGAAATCTCTATGTGCTAGAGTAATTGAGCTGTGATCCATGTTGGAAACCATGTCTAGGCTATATTTTACTTGTTGGGACCCACTGAGGTCATTTCAATTATTGAGTTATTTGCTTACATTGCAATTATATACTCAGTCATACGCATTCATTTGCATATCATATCTCAGTGCTCTGTTACCATTTATTAATACATCACATCATCATATTTGGGCTGATTTTTATGACATTGTGAGCCTGAGAGACTGTGGATATTGATGACTGAGTGAGGCCGAGGGCCTGGTTGTGAGGATGTTTATAGGATCGAGATGCACGCCGCAATGGATATTATTGATTCAAGATGGGATCGGGTTGCATGCCGCAGCATGTATTATTGATTCATGATGGAATCGGATTGCACGTCGCAGCAGGTATTATTGATTCATGTCATGATTGGCTTATTATAGTGATTGGTCTAGATCTTCCCCTCCGGACTCTGTACACCCACAGTGAGCGCAGTTGCTATTAATTTTTGAGCTGGATCTGCCATGTACAGTACTGAGTGGCCGAGTGTGAGGATTTATTTATGTTTGGGTTGGATCTGCCATGTACGGTGCTGAGTGACTGAGTGTGCTGAGTATTAAGCCTGATGAGTAGGAGTGCGAGACAGTGAGATCAAGCACTCTGAGAGTGGGAGTACATGAGTTCATCACTGAGATGCATTGCATTTGACATGCATACTTTAGATGCATGCATAGATATGCATTTTTCTCATACTATACGGTATTGCGTCATTCATGACTTCACATACACATTGGCATATAGGCATAGAGATGTATTTTCCTCATGCCATTTGAAAATGAAACATTTATCTGTTGAAAAGTTTTGGAAAAAATTACACTTTTACAAACTTACTCATATTTTGGTGATTTCGTTAAAAAATTTGGTTTTTCACTGATATACTTGAAAAGCAATTTTCCGAAACTGTAAACCAGTTGAGCATTATATCTCTGAGTTACTTCTTTTATCATCTTTATTATGTTGTTATGAACTGTTGTCGGCTATTGATTTTGGACTCCGGCCTTTGTTCCATCTCGTCACTAATTTCAACTTAAGGTTAGGTTTGTTACTTATTGAGTACATGTGGTCAGTTATACTCATACTACACTTCTTCACCTTGCGTACAGATGTTGGTTGTTGATATTGCTGAGTACAGTGGGAGCTGGATTTGAAGATGTACCTGCGTTTCGGTCAGAGCTGCCTCATGATATTGGTAGCTTTAGAATTTTGAATTTGTTCATGTATATTTCAAACCGATGACGTAGTTTATTTAATATCAGCTTTGTAAATTCTAAATCTAGAAGCTCATTATTTGTACTACCGATCCTTGGAAATTCTTGTATAATAGTTCAGTTGTATCACCGTTTCTTCTCTTAATGAATCTCATTTGAATTGGTTTATTGTTATCTGGCTTATCTAGTGGGTTGGGTTAGGTGCTATCACGGCTAGTTGAATTCTGGGTCATGACAATAATAGATATATAGAGGAGTGGAAATGGTTGCTGAGAAGTGTAATGTCCGCATGGAGGAGTAGAAATGGATACTGAGAAGTGTAATGGTTGCATAAGGTCTGTACAAAGAGACTTTTAGTCCTACTAGGAAGTGGAATATCTATTATAACTCTCCATATATATTTCTTGTATGCTAACCCTACATAAAATAAACAAACTGAAACTTCTATCACATCTAAGCATAACGATGGATAGGACGTCGATCAACAAAGTTGTTGAACAGCCGCTTTATAGTTCACCCGTTAGTCATAATATTTTGTACCAAGATCTTAAGCATGACTTTACTAAGCTGAAGCGTAAGGTTAATGAATTGCTTGAGAGGCTGGTTTGTGACTCAAGCATTGATTACCTAAAAAGTGTCATGTTGGAGGAGCATCCGCTAACTTCAATTTATACCATGCTTGATGATATGCCCACACCATCTGTCCAGAACGGAGGCAAGAGCAATTCTATTATTGTTATCACTAGTGACATTGAGTCCGCCTCCAAGACCACCAACTATCTATCTCTCTCTCTCTATTTCTCTCTCTCTCTCTCTCTCTCTCTCTCTCTCTCTCTCTCTCTCTCTCTCTGTGACCCAGAATATTGAGAAGTCCATGTATTATGAAGTTTTCTCTCAAATTATTGTTTGCTTATGGTGATATTTTTCTAATAGTCTATGAAGTTGTCTAGCCCTTATGGTGATGTTTTTATTGATCTTATTATGTTTTGGTGATGTTATGAAATCTCATATTAATGAAACTATATTATTATATTTTTGAATCTTTATTTTTTTACTTAAAGGATCGTTTGATGCATATTAACAAAACAGTCCAATTGTCTTCAAAAGTGCAATTGTTCGTTTGATGCCTAATATAACGAAAGAACTACGAGTATCAAATGTACTAATTAATTAAGTCCTCTAAAGGTGGTCAATTTTTTGTCAAATTAAGAAATCATATTGAACCAACCTTGGATAATAGGAAAATGTATTGTCTTTCTTAGAAATATATAAAAATAATTGAAGATAGTTGAGAAGAGAATAAGTACTTACGAAACAAACTTCCCAAGTTCTTGTTAAAAGAAGGAATTTTTGAGAGATGAATCAAACATTGTCCAAAATCTGACATTACTACATTTGTCCAGAATCAAACAAATGTGAAAAGTTCATCTAACATTTCAGACAATATCCAAAATCTGATAAATATGAGGGATCAATGTAGTAAGGTTTAAAACAGGTGCAAAATGAATTTAACGCTTATAACTACTTAACATCTAGTTAGTAGATGATAATACTTGGACACTTAGAACTAAACTTTTCAATTAACATCCAACAATATAGACAAAATATTCAGTTCATAAGGGGATAAATAGTTTTATTAATAATCAAACTGAATAATTTTCTGATATCTTCATCCGTACAAACATTCCAGCTAACAACACAGATGAATTAACATTTATTCCATTGTCACCTTCAACCCCTACACCACTTTCATCTACAAACGAACTTGAAGATGGTTCTTCACTGTCAATATTTTCTTCTTAGAATTCATTGAATGTTGCTATGGCTTCATCGTAAGATTTGAAGGATTGGAAGATGCTTCCTTTGAAACCTATAACCATAGGATCATTCTCATACCAAGATTTATATAATCCGGGTCTCTTACCATGAAATACTACATACACCTTCGATGTCGATATATTCTCAACTTGACAACTTTTTCTGAATTCATTGAGCGCTATTATGGCTTCATCATACGATTTGAAAGCTTGTAAGATGCTACTTTTGACACCAGTAACCATAGGAGCACACTGACGCCAAGAGTTGTATAATCCAGGCGTCTTACCACGAAATATAATATAGACTTTCGAAATATTATTTCCCTTTCCGTCCCCCATCCTTAATCTAAACCTTAATACTAAAAGAAAGATAAGAGATGAAGAAGAAGAAAATAAAGATAGAAAAGAAATAGGGGTTGGAAAAACTTCTTAGGTGCAACACTATATATTTAAGAGTTTAGAGTTAGCAAGCGGCAAATGCAAGATGACTATAGTAGTTTAAATATATATATATTTCCTCTGGTATACTATGTATATATTTCAATATATTTCGTTTGGTATAGTATGTGTACATGTGCATTGAGTGCTTTATAGAAAAGGATGTAGCCATGCATGTGTATATGTGAAAGAGGCCTTGGGAAGGTAATACAATTAAAATAATGAGAGAGAGTTGTTTGAAAAAATTGAATTGAAATAAAAATCTGCTAAAGGGTAGAGATGAAAAACGTAAATGCTCAATTATCCATTATGCCCTCAAAAACCATGCGAAGTTATCACAATACTCCCATTTGGGACATTTGCGCCATTATTAGTATGGCCAAATATATTTTTTGGGAAAGTATAGGAATGAAAAGTAAAAGTGAATACACAACAACATAAGATGACTTTATGATTAAATAGATGAAACTTGATTGTAATAAAGATTACTGTTATAAAGAGGTCAATCATTTGGTGCAAAAATTAATCAAAGAAATATAAAGATAAAGTAGATAATTAACTCTCTACATTAATTTTTTTGACCTTTTCAAATCTCAAAGAAAATAAATGAACTGAATATATCTTATTTATCTTTCCAAAGATGTTGAACAATAGGAATGGAATAATCAATATTCCAATCCTAAAGGAAATAAAAATATTACTTCCTACGTCTCAAATTATCTGTAGTATTTTTATTTTACACGCCTCTTAAGAAATATTAATTAGGAGAAAGGTTGAATTATTTCACCTTTATTTATGTCTTAAGATATAATATCTTTTTATTGAATATTTATTCTATTTATGTGTTATTTCTATGTTCAAGAACAATTATTAATAAGTGTAAAATGAAAGATGTAATTTATTTTGTCTTGAACTTCTAAAATAATAAATTATTTGAGATAACTATTTTTCAGAAAGCACGACAGATAATTTGAGACGGAGGAAGCAGTTCTCTTTACCACCTCCTCTTCCCAATATGGAAAGTTGATTGCTTACTCTAATGGGATTCTTGATAGATTATCATTTTACTATAGTTTGTTGGTTTATGCGTGATTTTTTAATTTTTAGTCAATGAATAATAACTTTTTTTCCTTATGACAAATTGGTCATATTTTCGATCAATGTCTCATTCCTTTTGACTTGAATATGGTACCAGATATCTCTCTTATTTATTCAACCAAAAGAAATTGGAATAGTAGTTAAGGGACGCGGCCATAATTTACATAGTTCCAAGCCAACGTGAAACATGGAAGAAGTTTTCTAGATTTGTGTTATGTCAATAATATTTGAATGTACCTCTACATTAATGGTTTCTGTTCTATTTCTTTTGAAAATGAGAAAAGAATGTGCACACCCATGTGTGTGAATTGAATTACTTGGTCCACAAATACACAAGAGCAGCTTGTTGAACTTATCTTTCTCATTAACTTATTTGATTTTATAAACAAGCTAAACATATATGGTTGGTAATCATAAAATGTTTTTTTAATGTATTAGATATTGTGTTAGGTTACGGATTGGATGAACAAAGTTAATTCCGTGTAATTTACAGGTCATGGTTTCGAGCCGTAAAATTATAGCATCAAAATAGGCTGCCTACATCATACAACCTAAGAGTGCGGTCCTTTCCGAAACCCTTCGTGAATACAAAATATTTCATGACATTTTTTCTTAATTATGTTTCTGGTCTCTGGTTTATAATGCTTCAAAGAAAAAAGAAACAGCTTTGAATCCAAATTATGCTATACATCATAATATCTGTTTCAATTAAAATATCAAAATTCTTATGTTGGTCATTTTATTTTACTTTTCCCATTTATGCTACATTGTATTCATCTTATGTTATGTGCAAAAGGAAATTCGAAATTAAGATCTTGAAGATCACTGGTCAAGGTCCAGAACGACCCAAGGTTTGGACCAAGACTGGACTAGTCCCTTAAATGAAAGCTGGACGGCCCGTTTCGTAAAGCCCATTTCATTTTCACCTCCTTCTTTGTATTATAACTGAAAATAAAATTTATGAACAAATAAGGACCCATTTGGTTATAGATTTTGCCAATTTATTTTGGCAAATACATGTTTGTTCATAAATTTTATCCATATTTTGGCAAATTTCCAAATCCCAAAACCAGCTTTGGCCCAAAATATTACAATTACATTTTTAAAAAATTACCCCAAACTTTTGTATTTTATAATAGAGTCCACCATTTATTATTTTGTAATAATGCTGCTTTGTCTTCTCGGTCATCTGATAGTGTATTATGTAGTTCATTATAAAAATGATAATTATACCAAATTTATTTATGTATAGAACTATGGTTTGTGATAATGATTATGAATGTTATTGATGAATGTACTATTGGGTATTTGTGATAGTTTTTAAAACTTGTGGGTATAAGTCATATTTCATGTTTTTTCAAAAAAAAGTAAAATATGTTTTGAAAACTGATATCCAAAACACATTTTCATCTTCAAACCAAACTTCACCAAAATCAGATTTTTCAAAAACAAATTGAGAATCTATGGCCAAACGCTAGCTAAGTAAAATGAATGGACCACATAAAAAAGAAAAACAAATAAAACAGAAAATATAATCATTTCATATTAAATCCAACTGCATTTAATTTAGAGAAATCTAATATGGCGGAACTCAATAACTT
>AWOL01S0032624.1:0-10057 GCA_000715115.1 Nicotiana otophora
TTGGAATTTGTCCACCCGGTATTCCATGTATCTATGTTGAGGAAATGTATTGGAGACCTTTCTTGGTGACACCTAGATGAATGGAATACTAGGAAGACAGAGAAACCACGCAAGCAAGTGTCACACCCCAAAATGTGCGCGACTGGTATCTCTGCGGAGTTACCAGTAGTTACATCATTTATAAGTTTTAAAATACATACTCTTTCATAGTTTGATGTTGAATGTGTGATACAATTACAACATTATCAATTTGACTTTTCGCATACCAACATACCACCCACGCTATGTCTGCGGAGCCTCTTTTAGATATAAAATAATACAATGATAGTGCTGGCAACAAGGCTCCAGCCATACCTTAAAACATGGTGATAAAATGAACAAAAGATACATGACCCCGAGTGAAGTGGGGCTCACCAAATCAACTGGGAAAAGAGTGTAGTGCTATCTCTGATCAGTGTCTCCTGCTTTGGAACCACCTGAATCAATTAAAGATGCAGCGCCCCGGGCAAAAGGGGCGTTAGTACAATTGAATAGTATTAGTATATATGACTAACTACTCTCTCAAAGAAACGAGTGGTAATGCAAGCAAGGACAGTCATAATATCGGTTAAAACCTCAAACAATTACCAAATATCAAATTAGAGAAAAGATAAGTTTTAAATAAATTTCCAAATGTTAATTTAGGAAATCTTTAGTACTGGTGTACCACTATTCACAATTTCGATTACGATTTCCAACACATTCACCACCATGTGTGTGGCATGGCATTCGATCACGACCCGATAGGCTAGGACGTCTCATGCGACACATCAACCAAATCACAATTTCAATTGCAATTCTAACACAGTTACCGCCATATGTGCGGCATGTCATCCAATCAAGACCCGATCGAGTAGGCCGTCTCGTGTAAGACATCACCCTTTTCTATCAATCACACTGTTTCATATTTCTTGTACATCTCTTCATTTCATTGGCACTAATAGTCATAATTATATTATTCCTCTTTGCACATTTTCCGTGTTTCATATTTCAAATTTCATATTCACATTTTGCATTACGTGATTCGTATTTCATGTTTTGTATTTCATGCACACCTTTTTACTTTCAACCATCGTCATGGATATTTCTATTCAAGACATTTAAGCAAGCATTTGAGCAAATAGGAGTTTCAGGCACATTACGATTTCTTACACAAGCTTTCATTAGCTTTCCTTTGAAACACAAATTGACATCAAGGCATTTAGATATGCAAGCCCTACTTTGAAAACATTCTCAAATAGTAGTAAAACATAACAAGAGCATTTGATTTACATATTGATCAAGAATGTCTTTTGACACCAGCTTATCCGGGTAATCGATTCACAATAAGAAACTCGGGACTTACATGGATATTATGGGGTTAAATTTTAAGATAAGAGTTTAGCCAACATACCTTACTTGAGCTTCATTAACTCTAAATGTGCCAGAAATCTTAGCAACTTCAATGTATTTTAGAAAAGTAGTAAATTGAACCAAAATTAGGAAGATGATCATGCTTCTAGCTCATTTGAGCATTTTATCAAGCACTAAGTGTACATTAAGGTTTCAAGGTCCTTTTATGGAGGATTCCTTCATCCCACAACCCATTATTTACTATTTTAGCTCAACAATCTCCCTACATCCCATGATCAATCATGCATGAAAAATAAGTCACTCCCGTACCCATGAATTATCATACTACTTGCCCATTTATAGTTAAATTTCAAAATTAAGAGATAGGGTGTAGAATCTTACCTCTAAGATGAAGACCTAGTGTGCTTCCCTTGTTAATTCTTCGAAGAGTTTGAGTAAGAATTGGAGAATCATTTATTGAAGAACTCTCTCCCTCTCTAGAGCCTTTTCGTGAAATGGCTCTCTAGAACTCGGCTGGTCTGTCCCACTATACGGCCGTTATGCGGTCCGCAAACTGTGCCGCAGAACCTCCCTCCGGAAAATTTCCATGCTGGCTCTACGATCAGTGTGTGACCCGCAAAATGTTTTTGCAGTCGCATAATGGGCCATGAAATGACATCCAAAAATGTCCCAAATGATTGCCTCACTCTATGGCCATGTTGCAGCCTATAGAGTATTTCTGCGGCCGTATAATAGGCCGTAGAAATGCCCAATTCTGCCAAATATATTCCTCCTACTATCATTAACACATACGCCTACCTCGGTACCACGAAACCTCGGGTTGTTTAAGGGAAAGTTTTGCGCGGACTTACAGTAAGAAGCCGACTAGGCTCCGAAAATTCCAGTCTCGCAAACTGATTAACAAAGCATGAACATCCATGGCTAGTGGTCTCTCTGCTGCCGCAAAATATGCCTAATTGCCCATACACTCAGCTTTTGTACTCAATGCATGGACCACCACATTGGCCTTGTAGGGATGATACAAAATCGTGATGTCATTGCAACTTTAACCATCTTCGCTGCTCCAAATTAAGGTTCTTCCGCTTGAACAGATACTAGAGACTCCGATTGTCGGTATACACCTCACATGGAACACCTTATAGATATTGCCTCAAAATCTTCAATGCGTGAACAATAAATACTAATTCTAAGTCATGCACAGGGTAATTCCTCTCATGAAACTTCAACTGTCGAGACGCATAGGCAATCACCTTACCATCTTGCATCAACACAGCGCCAAGCCCAATACGTGATGTATCACAATACAAAGTGTAATACCTGAAACTTGTAGGCAACACCAGCACTGGGGCCGCAGTCAATGCAGTCTTGAGCTTCTGAAAATTCACCTCACACTTGTCAGACCATCTGAAAGGAGCACCCTTGTAGGACAATCTAGTCAAAGGTGCAGCAATGGATGAGAATCCCTACACGAAACGACAATAATATCTGGCCAAACCAAGGAAACTCCAGATCTCAGTAACTGAAGACGGTCTGGGCCAACTCTGAACTTTCTCAATCTTTTTCGGATCTATCTTGACACCATGTGACCCAAAAATGCCACTGAATCAAGCCAACATTCACATTTCGAGAATTTTGCATATAACTTCTTCTCCCTCAAGGTTTGGAGCACGATCCTCAAGTTTTGTTCATAGTCCTCCCGACTACGAGAATACACCAAAATATCATTAATGAACAGATGATGAATGAATCAAGACATGGCTGGAACACACTGTTCATTATGTGCATAAATGTTGTTGGGGCATTGGTCTGCCCAAATGACATCACTAGAAACTCGTACTGACCATACTGAGTCCTGAAAGTGGTCCTCGGGAATTCTGATTCACGAGTCTTGAACTGATGATACCCTAACCTCAAATCAATCTTCGAGAACACTCTAGCACCCTGAAGCTGGTCAAATAAGTCATTTTTTGGCTATTTTCAACCAAGGAAATTTTCCAAACTCTCTCAACACCTCTCTAATAGCTCTCAAAGGTTCCAAGTCTAATCCAAGGTGGTTTTACCTAGACCTATCATTAAAAATTAGCCTAAGTGAAGAAAAGAGTCTCTATGGCGTTGTGATGCCATTAAGGGTTCCTGTAACCTAAGGGAAGCTTTGGTTCGAGTTTTTTATGATTATTTAAGATATGTATAACACTCTACTTCTTGAGGTTAAGCTTATATATGTAACACACCGGAAAAGTTTTAAGAACTTAAGTGTAAAGCCTGGTAAAATTTGTAAAGAAAATAATGTTTCATGGTGCCGGACTAGGCTTATGTGTTTGAGGATTGTAGAAATTCTTCGCGGCGAGCTTGCGAGGACCTTTTGGATTGAACAATGCACAGGAAAGTAAAAGAAAATATTTGGCTGAATAGTGCATTTCTGCAATCCATTATGCGACTGTAGAATCACTCTGCGGACCACATAATGGCCGCAGAGTGAGACAGTTAATTGGGTCAGTTGGAAGCAATTATGCGGTCGACTATGCGACCGCATAGTGACCGCATAACTGGGGTGACATTGGCTCTTTGGCCAGTTCTTGCCTTCTTCTTAGGCGCCATGTACTGAAAATTATAGCAACTCAGGAGTTAAAAGGGAAACAATCTTACAACCAGCTTTATTGCACGATCAAGAACATGAAAGAAGGGTACAACAAAAACAACAACAACAACCCAGTATAATCCCACTAGTGGGGTCTGGGGAGGGTAGTGTGTACACAGACCTTACCCCTACCCTGGGGTAGAGAGGCTGTTTCCAAATGACCCTCGGCATCCTTCCCTCCAAGAACTCCCCACCTTGCTCTTGGGGTGACTCGAACTCACAACCTCTTGGTTGGAAGTGGAGGGCGCTTACCATCAGAGCAACCCACCTTGTCCATGTAGCATCCTAATTATAGATGTGGTCGACAACACACCGATAATAAGGACTTTACTTGACACGGCTCCGAGACATCCTAGGACACTTTAACACCATAGGCCCTGATACCAAGTTTGTCACGCCCCAAAACCGAGGAGCGCGACCGGCACTCAACCGAGTGAACCCGGCCGAGCAAGCCTGTTAGATTTCCTTCTACCCAAACTCATCCACGAATGAAGATAATACATATTTTCATTAATTAGACAAAAATGTGTTCATGTTCACAATACCAATTCATTACCAATAGTTCCATTGTTTTTAGTCGTCTTAACTAGAACAATTAATACAACCATAACATAACATAGTTTGTCTTTCCCAGCACCAATATACAACCCATACTATGTCTACGGAGCCTCTATAGATAAAAAAGAGTACAATGATAATGCCGGCAACAAGGCCCCGGCTATACCTCAAACCGAATACATAAAGTACAAAAGATTCATGACCCCGGAATGAAGTGGGGCTCACCGAGTCAACTGGGAAGAAGGTGTATTGCTATCACTAATCAGTATCTCCTGCTGTGGAACCACCTGCATCCATTTAAAGATGCAGCGCCCCCAGCAAAAAGGGACGTTAGTACCATCGAATAGCACTAGTATGTATAACTAAACAGTCCCTCAATATAATGACAAATAATACAAAAACTATTATCATAATATCAATGGAAGCCTTAATTTATGATCAAAACAGTTTTCAAATTAATTCTCATATCTCACATTGGGAGATTTTTAGTATCGATATACCATTGTCCACAATAACATTATTCACAAAACCAGTACTACCGTACTCTTAGCACGGAGTCCAATCACGACCCGATCGGCTAGGCCATCTCATTAGAGACATCAACCACAATTTCTCTCAATATCAATTCCACCGTCTTTAAGATGGAGTCCGATCACGACCCGATCGGCTAGGCTATCCATTAGTGACATCGACCACAATCACAATTTCAAATTATAAATTTCCAGCACAATCACCACCATGTGTGCGGCATGGTGTCCGATCACGACCGACCGGCTAGGCTGTCTTATTTGAGACATCAACCTTTTTATATCAATCATCGCATTTCGTATTACTTTCACATCTTTTTATCTCATTGGAACTAATGGCCATAACTATAAGATCATTCTTCGCACGTTGGCCATATTCAGTATTTCATGCTCACCTTATCAATTTCAATTATCAGCATCATCACCAACAAAAAATACAATTCAAATAAAGGTGTGTAGTACACATGTGAGCAATTTAGAGTATAAAGCACATAGAGATATTTCACAAAATTTGGCATAATAGCCGTGATTTGAACTTGACTTAAAGGCGAAACATTATTAATGCACAACCCATATTTTAACACATCCTCAATTGGTAACATAACATGAATAAAGCATTTGGGATGCTTGTTGAATATATATCTTTCAACTCAATCTTAGTCGGAATAGCCAGTTTCATAATGAATCACTGGGACTTACATAATTTACATGAATATCGTGGGATTCAATTCTAAGAGAAGAGTTTAGCCAACATACCTCACTTGAACCTCGTAAAACTCTAAAATGTTCTGGAATTCTTAGCAACTTCAATCTATTGTAGAAATATAACAAATTGAATCAAAATTGGAATATGATCATGGTTCTAGCTCGCTTGAGCATTTTATCAAACACTAGATGTGCATAAGGTTTCAATGTCCTTTTTATGAAGGATTCCATCATCCCACAACCCAAGCTTTACCATTTTTAGCTCAACAATCTTCCTACACCCTTTGATAACACATGCATGTAAAATAAACAACTCTCATGCCCAAATATTACCTTGCTAGTTACCCATTTTCAGAAGATTTCGAAATTAGGGTTTAGGGTGTAGAATCTTACCTCTAGGATGAATACCTAGTGAGCTTCCCGTCTAAATCTTCCAAAACTTGAGCAACAATTGAAGAAAATTATTGAACAACACCTTCTCACTCTAGGGCACTCTCTCTCACTCTACAATATCAGAGTATGGATTAAAAATGGCCCAAAGAGTGTATTTAATGAAATAGGGTCGGGTTTTAAAAACTTAAAAATGGAGCTATGGAACAGCTCTGCGGACCGCATAGTGACCGCATACAGAGACAACCTTTTTGATCATTTTATCAGCAATTATGCGACCGATATGCGGTCACGGACTATTTTATCCACTAGCCTTACGTGTTTTATGGTACCGTACTAGGCTTACCGGACAAGCTCGTCGGGGCTCGGACTTTTTGGGTTGAACAATGCATGAAAATGAAAAGGAAAATTTTTGGCAGAAAAATGTAATTCTACGGTCCATTATGCGACCGCAGAATCACTCTGCGGGCCACATAATGGCCGCAGAAGTGAGCAGGAGAAAGGCTAATCTGGGGAAATTATGTGGTCGATTATGCGACCGCATAATTGTTTCGCGGTGCATTATGCGATCGCATAACAGTTATGCGGACCACATAGTGACCGCATACATAGACATATTTTGCCAACTTTGGACACCAATATGCGACCGATATGCGGTCTGTATAACCATTATGTGGTGGTATATGGAACCGCAGAACCTGTTGCGGAGCTTTATTTTTGGGTTTTTAAAACCCGATCATACTTCGTTAAATACACGTTTTGGGCCAATTTTGAGAGATAATCTGACATTTTAGAGTGAGAGAGGGTTCCCTTTAGTGAGAAGGTGTTCTCCAATAATTGTTCTTCAATTGTTGCCCAAGTTTTGGAAGATTGGGAAGGGAAACTCACTAGGTCTTCATCCTAGAGGTAAGATTCTACACCCTAACCCTCAATTTCGAATTTTGTGTAGAAATGGATGATAAGCAAGATAATTTCTGGGCAAGAGGGTTGGTTATTGTACATGCATGAGTTATATAAAAATGGTAAAGGTTGGGTTGTGGGATGATGGAATCCTCCATAAAAGGATATTGAAACCTTAATGCACATCTAGTGTTTGATAAAATGCTCAAATGAGCTAGAACCATGATCATCTTCCTAATTTTGGTTTAATTTGTTATATTTCTAAAATAGATTGAAGTTGCTAAGAATTTCAGAACATTTAGAGTGTAAGGAAGCTCAAGTGAGGTATGTTGGCTAAACTCTTCTTTAAGAGTTGGAATTCTCATTATCCTTGTGAGTTCCGAGATGTTGATTATAAATCGAGTATTCCAATCAGCTTTGTGATGAAGATATATGTTCAATTCGTATTTCAAATGCTCTTATCATATTGCATTATAAATTGAGGATGTGTCCCAAACTATGGATTATGTACCCACATGTTATAATTTTTAGTCGTGATTTATGTGAAAGGTATTATACCAAGTTGTGTAGAGATTGTGATTGTGATACACCTCCACCCGCATACATTGTAGTGAGGCGCCATGACTGCTTTGTGTGGAAATTATGGTAGAGAGATCGTGATTGTGATACACCTCCACCTCCATATATATTAGGGTGAGGTGGCATGAATGCTTTGTGTAGGAATTATGATATTGTGGGACTGCACGTCCACCCGCTTACATTGGGGTGAGGCGGTACGACCGCTTTGTGTATAGTTTTGGTATTGTTGTAGCACCACCACCCGCATGCATTGGGGTGAGGCGGCATAGCCGCTTTGTTTAAGTTCTTAGTACTGTGGTTATATATCCACCCGCATACATTGGGGTGAGGCGGCAGGGCCGCTTGATTAGAGTTGTGGTATTGTACGTACATCTCCACCTACATACATCGGGTGAGGCGGCGGGGCCGCTTTGTGTGAAGATGGTTACATAGGATCTCATCTTAAATCCTATAAATGTTGTTGATAGCTTTTAATAAGCTTGCTATGGTTGAGACAGTTATCTATATTATTCTATTGCCGCACTGGTTCATCATAATTATCTTGTATTTCTAAATTCTTAAATTGGTGTTTAGTTTTCATACTAGTACTATTCGACGGTAGTAACGTCCCTTTTGCCGGGGGCGCTGCATCTTTAAATGGATGCATGTGGTTCCACAACAGGAGACATTGATCAGTGATAGCAGTACACCTTCTTCCCAGCTGACTTGGTAAGCCCCACTTCATCCCGGGGTCATGTATCTTTTGATCTTTATGTATTATGCTTGAGGTATAGCCGGGGCATTGTTGCCGGCATTATCATTGTACTCTTCTTTATCCATAGAGGCTCCGTAGACATAGTGTGGGTTGTGTATTGGTGTTGGGGAAAGACAAACTATGTTATGTTGTGGTTGTATTACTTGTCCATTTGAGACTTTAAAAATGATGAAACTATTGGTAAGAAATTGGTAATTGCAGACATGACCACTTTATTCTTTAATTAAGGAAAACATATATTCTCTTTATTTATGAATGAGTTTGGGTAGAAGGAATCTAATAGGCTTGCTCGGTAGGGTTCACTCCGTTGAGCGCCAGTTGTGCTCCTCGATATTTGGGCATAACAAACTTGGCATCAGAGCCTAAGGTTTTAAAGTATCCTAGGATATCTCGGAGTCGTGTCTAGTAGAGTCCTTATTATCGGTTTGTTGTCGACCACATGTATAATTAGGATGCTACATGGGCATTTAGGAATAATACACTTCTTTCGTGTTCTTGATCGTGTGATAAAGTTGGTTTTAAGATTGTTCCTCATTTAACTCCTGCGTTGCTCTAATTTTCAGTACATGGCTCCTAAGAAGAAGGCAAGAACTAGCCAAATAGCCAATGTCATCCCAGGAGTGACAATTGACCCTATAATTGATGATGCGTGTGAGCACCCGAGGAGTGAGAATACTCCTCCAGTTACTACTACCTGACCCTGCTACAATTGATCAGACCACACCTGTCCCTATACTTACTGAACGTGTAACAGTTCCTCCAACTGATACACCAGTTCCACCTCCAGCTCCAGCTTCCGATTCTGGTGTGTCTGATATTGACATTAGGGGAGCCATACAAATGTGACACAGTTAGTGGCTTCTCAGGCCCAGAGATCGAGTGTTGGGCGTACTTCTTCTAGTCATCCAGGGGAATCTGCTAGTTCCAGGGTGAACAAGTTTCTTCAGTTAGATCCTCCAGTGTTTACGGGTGCTGATCCCGAGGAGGACCCCCAGGACTTCATTTATGAGATGCACAAAACTCTTCGAGTTATGCATGCTACAGAGACAGAGGGAGTAGAATGGGCCTCCTACTACCTGAAAGGGGTGGCCTACTCTTGGTTTGAGTTGTGGGAGGAATCCCGTGAGGAGGGAAGCCCTCTGGAAAGGTGTGGTGAGTTCACAGATGCCTTTATAGATCGTTTCTTGCCTGCCGAAACTAAGGCAGCTCGTGCCGCTGAGTACGAAAGCCTGAAGCAGGGTAGTATGAATGTGTGGGAGTACCAGACGGTGTTTGCGCGCCTGTCCAAGTATGCTATTCACATGTTTCCCACTATGGAGTCTAGAGTGCGCCGGTTTGTACAGGGACTTAGCCCCTTGTTTATCAATGAGGCCTTTACTGCTGCCTTGAATTCCGATATGAACTATGGTAAAATGGTGGCATTTGCTCAAGCCAGAGAGACCCGGATTAAAGAATAGAATGGAGCGTCAAAGTAGCAGTAACACCCGATCCGCGGGCAACTTTGGTGGTTCTTCCGGTGGTGGTGGTTGTAGGTCAGCATTCAGGGAAGCGTCATCAGGACCATCCCAATCATTTTCCCAGTCTTCGATGGGTGCACAGTCATCTGGACCCAGT
>AWOL01S0032632.1:0-32962 GCA_000715115.1 Nicotiana otophora
CATGCCCAAATTCGTGGTCAAAATCCAACAATACCAATTTCTAGGTTTTCTACCAAAATCTCATTTTTTCCACACTTTTCCATGAATTTCCATGTTAAAATCTATATATAATCCAAGTATTTAACTTGCAATAGGTGAAAATCACTTAACTTGACATAGATGATGAAAGTCTCCTCTTCCAAAGCTCCAAAAATCGCCCACCCAAGTGAAAATATAAGAGGGGATGAGCCAAACCCCGCATTAAAACCAATCTACCCATGCCCGACCTTCTTCGCGATCGCGGGAATGCCATCGCGATCGCGAATGCTAAGAACACTGCCTCCACATCTTTTCTAAGCGTTCTCGACCAAATGGCCGCGTTCGCGAACCTGGTGACTCCCTACCCTTTGCGCTCGCGGGCCTCAAGCCGCGTTCGCGAAGGCTTAATGCCTGGCAGGCCCCGAACTCATTTCCTCTTCGCATTTGCGTGCGCCTACCCATGTTCGGGTAGGCTTCCACAACCTCAGCTCCGCCTTCGCATCTCTCTTCCATTGCATTCGCAATGGGCAAATCGAGCAGCCCCCAAAAGTCTTCTTCGCATACATATGAATCTCTTCGCGTTCGCGAAGAAGGAAACTGGATAGCAGTAATGAGCAGTAGCAAATCATTAAAATTTGGTCCGAAATCACCCTGAAATACACCCGAGGCCCCCAGGACCCCGTCCAATCACACGAACTAGTCCCATAATATAACACGGACCCGCTCAAGGCCTCAAATCACTTCAAACCACGTCAAAACCATGAATCGCACCCCAATTCAAGCTTAATGAACTTTAGAATTTCAAACTTCAATATTCGATGTTGGACCCTATCAAAAAACTTCCGATCGACATTACGAACTACTCCAACTTCCAGAATCAGAATCCGATATCAAAAAGTTCATTCCCGATCAAACTTCTCAAAGACCTTCAAATTTCTAACTTTTGCCAAATGACTCCAAAATGACCTACAGACCTCCAAATCCACCTCTAGACGCGCTCCCGATACAAAAATCACCATACGGAGCTGTTCCCAGACTCGGAATCCCAAATGGACAACAATAACATTGAAATGCACTTCAACCCAATTTATGAAATTTTTCCAAAATACCAACCTTCCACAATAGGCGCCGAAATGCTCCCGAGTCATCCGAAATTCGATCCGGACATACGCCCAAGTCCAAAATTATCATACGAACCTGTTGGAACCTTCCAATCCCTATTCCGAGGTCGATTACTCAAAAATCAACCTTTAGTTAATTCTTCCAACTTAAAACTTCCGAAATTAGAAGTTGCTTCCCAAACTAATTCCGAACTTCCCGAAATTCAATTCCAACCATAGGTGCAAGTCATATTACCTGAAGTGAAACTACTCAAGGTCTCAAACCACCGAACGATACGCTAGAGCTCAAAGCGACAGGTCGGGTCATTACATAAATAAGACAACCTTAAATTCTTCATAGTAGTTTAACTCCACAATATCATTCAATTTGCCCTAATATATGATATTTACAGACTTCAGAGCATTGTCACTTGTACTTCCATAACTTTCAGTCTTTGAAACGACCATAACACCACTATTTTGTGTCACCTTGAATTCTTCACTTTGTTTCGTTCGGAATTGATGCCCGTTATTTACATCGAATGCACTGAATTATTTTGCAATGTAACTCGGCCCTTGTGCAAGGACTCTAACATCCTTTAAGATGTTAGATGTGGCTTTCAACTCCTTTACCTAACCAAATAAAAGATACAACTATAAATGCGGATATCTGCATACGGACAATAATTTATCGTAACCAATAACTTAGTCCTACTACTTACTTGCTCCTTGAACCACTCATGAAATGTATCAAAATGCACACGGTCAAGTTGATATTGTGTCAAACGACGCTTACGATGTGATCTCTTGTTTCAGCAATATGTTCCCTATTCATGTAACCCGCATATATCAATTTTGTTATCAAATAAGTTATATATATTACATAATAAATATAACACTTACTTTTTATAATTCTCAACCACTTCTGACTCGCAATTGAAAAGCACATGCCGATGTACTTGCAACTATGTTTTCTCATCCAACTCAAATACATCTACTCCACCGTACGACTCCCCAACAGTTGGAAAAAAAATATTCTTCTTTACTATTCGCATGCTCAATCCCATCACCGCATTTTCTTGAACAATAAGACCTTGAATCTCCACCCTCCAAATATCGTGAGCAAAATGCCATACACTCATTTGCTGTGTATGCTTCTGCTATTGAACCTTCTGGACATGCATGATTACGAACATATGATTTTAAATTATCCAAGAAGCTATGAAATAAAATAATGGTATTAGTTTGATATTACAATATTTATCAACTAAAGATATATAATAATGATTCAGTGATATTCTTGATACCTCTCAATTGGGTACATCTAGCGATAATGTACCGGCCTCGCATGTTTAGCCTCAGTTGCCAAGTGAATAACCAAGTGTATCATAACAGTAAAGAATCCTGGGAGGAAACGTTTCTCCATAGTAGACAATGTTTCTGGATTTTTTTCTTCAAGTAACTTTAACTCTTCTAGTTTTAGTTGTTTGCTACACAGAACACGAAAGAATGTGTACAATTTAATTAAAATAGAACTAACTCTTTTATCTACTGATCTTCGCAAGGTAAGAGGAAGAATTTCTTGCATTATAACATGACAATCATGAGTTCTTATCCCATATATCTTTCTTTTGCAAAAGCAACGTGAGATATTAGATGCATAGCCATCTGGAAACTTGGAATTTTGTAGTACTTCATAAAATAACTCCTTTTCATTCTGAGACATTATGAAAAAAGTAGGTGGAAGATATGCTCTCCTACTAGCTCGATATTGAGGCCATAAACTTGGTCTTATTTTCATCTCCTTCAAGTCCAATCGAGCTTCTAAGTTGTCTTTATACTTTTTACCAAGATCCAATAATGTATAAATTAAGTTATCACACACATTCTTTTCTATGTGCATCACATCAAGATTATGGCGCACCAAGTTCGACTTCCAATAAAGAAGATAGAAACAAATACTCCTCTTTTCCATGTGTTTTTCATGACCCCACTTACCCCTTCAGTAAATTGGCCGAGAGTAAATTTTATATCTTTAACTTGATTTAACACTAGTGACCCAAATACTGGACAAGGTGCAGGTCTTGTTTCTTTAGTCCCGTCAAACGATTTTGCATCATTCCGATATTTGTGTCCCGACTTCAAGAAGCGTCGATGCCCCATGTAACAAAACTTCCTGCCATGTCTGTGCCTTCTAGATTGAGTGTTTATGTTACAAGAAGGGCATGCAAACCGACCATAAGTGCACCATCCAGAGAGAATACCATATGCTGAAAAACCATTTATAGTCCACATGAGAGGTGCTCGCATTTGAAATATATCCTTAGTAGATGCATCGTATGTTTCTACCCCAACACCCCATAATTCATTCAACTCTTCTATTAAAGGTTGTAAAAATACATTAATATTATTACCAGGCTCTTTTGGTCCAGGAATAAGTAAGGACAATATGAAGAACTCTTGTTTCGTGCACATCTAGAAGCCTTGGTTTCTAGCAACAATCTCCGTAGCCTTGGTTTTAAAGGAATGTACCTTAGGACCTTGGCTGGAATTTTTCTAGCATCATTTTTCCATCTAGAAGCCCCACAAATTTCGCGTTCATTGACATTCTTATTAGCAAACGCTTTCTTAAAAAGCATGCAATCGTTGGGACAAGCATGGAGTTTTTCATACTTTAAGCCCAAGCCATCAACTATCTTTTTGGTCTCATATAAAAAATGAGGCAATTTATCTCCTTCAGGCACCGCATCTTCAATAGTCCCAGGAAAGCATTAAAAGATTCATTTGACCACTTGAACATGCATTTTGTACGAAACATATGCAACAAAAAGGATAGTTTGCTAAACTTCTTACATCCAGGATATAGTTCTTCATTTGCCTCCTTCATGAGTCGTTCAAACTTATCCACCTCTTGATCAGGTTGATTTCCAGATGGATGAGCAGTATTCTCTTGTAAGTTTTGCTCTATGCCACCTGTTTCACCAACGTCATTATCCATGAACTGTGTAACACCTCCAAATGCATCATGTATCATTCCTCTCATATCATCGCTCCTTTGACTTGACTGGTTGTGGTTATTTACTCAAGTATTGTTTGATCCCTTTAGAAGCTCCCCACGACAAAATCAAGTATCATATGATGGTATAATACCATTAATCACAAGATGATCATATGTTGTAGCCCAATTTACTTGATGGATAAGCACACACTTCGTACAAGGACATACAATTTTTTCTCTGTCTTGTTTTTCAGAAAAGGCATGATTTAAAAAATCCTCTACTCCATCCAAAGTTTCTTTACTAACTCTGTCACAATACATCCATCTTTTGTTTCTAGGATTGTCCATGACATTCAAGATATTCTTATCTTTTCTATAATTACTGCAAGAGCTAATGATGGATTTAAGAGAAAAGGCAAGTTGAAGCAGAATATACAGATTTAAGAGAATGCAAAATTATTCAACCAATTTTAACAGAGTAAATTATTGTACAACAAAGAACAAAGTTCTGTATATACTCATTTATCTTATTCTTATATTCTATCTATTCTCAGTTATTCGATACTATTATTGTCTTTCCAAATTTCACTTTCAATAGATACTTTTAGTGTTTAAATATTAATAAAAGATTATTCTGATCCTTTGAGACCGTCACACGGAAAAACTAACCAGTTGCAAAATATTTTGCGAACCTTTTAGATGCTAAAACTCCTCTTTGTAATAAGGTAAAAATCAGTAATAAGCCTAATAATGCACTAAATCATCAACTATCAATAGAGTAACAACAATATATATATATATATCATATTCGGGAAAAAAGTTTGAACATGGTTGAATTCATATTTCGACTACCGGCATTCAACTAAAACAACAATAGGCATCAACGACACTTAGAAATTTTTGAAACATCACAAAAATAACAGTAGCCTTAGAAAACAGAGGAACCAATTCAAAATCAATAGAGTAACAGTAGAGGAATCAATTCAGTCAATTGACTATGAATCTAACAACAGCCGGATAACGACTTAGTAAACACAGAAAAAACTATACTTTCACTAATCCCAAAAGACCTTAGTTGGATATCAAAAATCATTACCTGGTAAGTAGCCGATAAAGACAAGAAATTGAAGGAGACGAATGCTTTCTGTAATAATTCTTGAAACCTACAAAAAAATAGAAGTTGAAGATGACTGAGAGGGAAAAGATTGACAGTGAAGATTGAGCATAATCGAGCAGCATCAACCCAAAATTATATGTAACTCAATTGCAAACAACCTGGGATGGCCGAAGACCGTGGCAGGGCAGAGGCCTTTGCAACGATACTCTTAACGTGCGTAGGTTTTCCTAGCGTCGTTATGTATCCTTCTGATTGCAGGGGATAGGTTTTTCTATTATTTTTCATATTGGAGGGTTTTCTAATTGGAGGGAATGTAATTTCTTGTCCCAAAATATTGGAGGGAGAGATTTATTTTTATAATAAAAAATTAAATTCAATTAGTGATTTTTAGTGGAAATTTATTTTTATTGTCATTAAAAAGATATCTTTTACTGGCTAATGGTCATGTGCTACTAATATTTCAGATTAAATAATTCATTAGCGATAATTACCTTATTGCCGCTAAAGACCTTTTTTGTAGTAGTGTGCTGAGTGACCGCAGAGAGGGGGTGGTCCTCCTACAGCTTTTCCAAGTCAGTCTCCCCCGAGCAGCGTCAAGGCGCAAATCAAAACAATAGTAGATGAAATGTCTCCTCGACACAAAGTAATCTCTGATCGATAGGAACATCAGCAGAAGGTAAGTTTGTCACAGTTGTGACATCAAAGGCCTTAAGAGGCCACATCATCGAAATCGTCCGGTCATAATGGAACTCCTCCTCCACATGGTACATCCTCAGAAGCCGAGTAATCATGCTCGGAAAATACAGGCGGCGAGCCCCAAGTGGTCGTACTCGAGCCATGTGCTCAAGCATAATCTTGCCCAGATCAAACTTCACCTGAGTCAAGACGGCATGAATGAGATACACCTTCGACGTGGAGACATTAGTGTCATTCTAGGTAGGCATTTGCATTAATCAACCAGAGAATGACCCTGGTGGGATGCTGGAAATTGCTCTTCTTCATGTCTTTGTGGAACTCATTAACATCTCGCGTGCACGTGGTAGAAGAATCAGCGCCACACAACTGGCACCAAATATCAGGATAAGGAGGTCGATGCAGTAACCTCTAGAACAACTTATGGGAGTGCTCTATGAACCTCATATTATGATTTATCACCTGTGAGGAAAAAGGGATCATCTTGCCTCTCACCTACACCTCATACACCACATGTAAACTGGCCTCAGGCTGCTAGTTGGGGTAAAACTCCTTTACCATGTTCATATTCACCGACTCCCCGGGACAAAACAAGCTTTCAAAATCCAGGTATCTATTGTTGTTGTAGATTCCCGAGTACTTCCTCGCTAGCTTTCCATCATCAATGCTAACTTCCAGGTCGGGTCTCACCGCCGGAACAAAGATCCAGTACCATATCCTAGCATGAGCTGGCACAGCCCGAATGCCATACTTGCAGCCTGGTACTACATTCGCATAAGGATTAATGCACTCTTATTCCTCCACCATCGGGATGGGAGGGGGGGGAGGGAGGGGAGGTGCCCGCCTACCTTCTCTACTGGTACTTGAGGCAACCTCAGAGGAACCTGTGTTAACACGTTTGCTATGACGGCGAAACATTGTACCTGCATAAAACCAACACAATTAGCCACAACATGTAAAACCAAAAGCAAGACCAAATAGGGTAACCACCCTACACTTATGTTATTGGCATGTTCACAAGTACAATGTATATCGGGGACTCAGACTACCCTATTGAAAGCACGCCACAAGTAATCGACAACCCACCCAACCACCAACATAATATTACAACAACATAACCACGGACTATACTAGTGTAAAATACAAAATCACGAAGCTACACTAGTAACTAACAGAAGAAAAGTAAGAAGTTGTAAACTACTAACAAAATTAAGAAGATAAAATACAACACTACACAAGTACTTAGCATGAATCGGATACCCCAATTAGCACCTAGCAATACATTAGCATGGGGTGGTCAATCGATTAGCACTCGGGACTAACACGTTAAAGTTTCACGACATAAGAACATGACCTCCCACCCTATACTTATCATCAAGCATCACATTATCTCATAACAAATATCCTCTAATTAAGCACAACTTCACCTTCTATGTTATTGAGGTATTTTATAAAGCACATTGTATCCATCAAGTTCAACTCATAATTTCAACTTTAATTGGTCTAGGACCACTATACAACAACACCAATCAACCACCTAACAACAACCACAATGCCAACACAATGTAACAATAGCACAAACTGCTCCAATTTTCGGCCATATAGGCACCCCCACCAAACTGCATCACAAAATAATGCAATAAGCACCAAGACATACCAAAACATACTCCACAATCATAAGAATAATGAAAACACCACAAGTTAAGCACAATTTTAGGCCATAAAAAGAATAGTAGCTAAAATTATTTAGCAAAACTACAACTACCTAGGGTTTGGTAGAACTAAGCTAAAACTACTTAAATACTACAATTAAATACTAAATGAAAAAGAAGAGATGAGAGGAAGAACTTACCTTGAAGATGGATGGGAGTGATAGGAGGTGTGTGTGGAAGGAATTGGAGAATAAGAAAGAGTTTGGTAGTTGAGTTAGAGTGTAATGAGAGAAGAGAGTAAAAGAAGGGGAATAGAAGGGGGGAGACGTGTCACGCCCCAAACTCGGGAAGCGCGACCGGCGCTCAACCGAGTGAACCCGACCGAGCAAGCCTATTATATTTCCTTCTACCCAAACTCATCCATGAATAAAGGGGATATGCACTCCATTAATCAAACACTGAAAAGATTTTATTAAAAACTTCCTTTTCATTCCCATTAGCAGCTTCATTCATAAATTCCAAAATATTACGAGTTTATATAATTAATGAAAAACATAATTTCCAAATACCAATATTTCTAGTTTGATTTCCAACAACAACCACAACCCACAACTTGTCTATGGAGCCTCTAAGTATGACAGAAGAATAGTATGGAAGTGCTGGCAACAAGGCCCCGGCTATACCTCAAAACACGGTATATGAGAAAAAAAAGATACATGACCCCGAAATGAAGTGAGGCTCACCAAATCAGCTGAAAATAGTGCACTGCTATCACTGATCAATGCCGCCTGCTGTAGAACCACATGCATCCATTAAAGATGTAACGTCCCCGGCAAAAGGGACGTTAGTACTGTCGAATAACACTAGTATGTATAGCTAAAAGTCCTCTTTCAAAATAGAATGACCGTATAAGAAAAGGCAACACATTGAAACAGCAAGTCATAATAAATAATATCCAAATATTCAGTTAAAAAATAATAATTTTCAAAATACAAACTTCATATACAGTTTTGGTTGGGAGATCATTAGCACCGATATACCACCGTCTTTATTAGCACGGAGTCCGATCACGGCCGATTGGCTAGGCCATCTCCCCACGAACAATGTGGTTTGACATATGATGCGAAAGAAAGTTGTTACCAAGAGTAGTACCATCATATGCGCAATATGACATCTGATCTCCACCCGATCAGCTAGGCCGCCTTCACACCTATGTCGTGTGAGTTGACTTTTCCAATCCATAATTGTTACCAGTTTCATCCCAATTAAGGGGAATAATATCACAATTTCTCCAATATTTCAATTTCATCCCAAATAATGGGAATAATTACAATCCACCTCTACACCATTACGTGTAGTTTCAGGTGTGGGCCTTATGACCCACCCTTCCTTGGTTTTACTAATGATGCTCCCAAAAAATTTTTTTATTTGATTTGCACATAGAGGTAACATAAATACAATTGTACTCGCCTTTACATCTTTTACATTGTATAAGTTCTCATTAGTATTTCCAGTCATTCACAACGATAATATTTCCTTGGCTCATTAGGCCGTTCACAAGATTCTTTATTCCTGGCACGATGGCCGTATTTTATATTCCACACTTTTACCTCTTCCAATTTCAAGATCACCATCAAATATCAACATATAGAATATTCCGGAAATCACAACTCTAAGTTCATTAGAAATGAACAATTTAAGCGCAGTAGATTGCTTTCCGAAAAATAGAGTAATATAATTGGCAATTGATGCGTAAGTTAAAATCATCAACAAGTGACACCCCATTTATTCTTGAAATACTTTTTCCCAAAAAGGGCAATACACAATTTCCACACACGAATATGTAAGAACGCAAAACACATTGAAAATACTCACAAAGCATAGTATTTGTTTAAACGGCCACATATGGCATAACTTGAGTACAAAAGCTTTTAGACAATTCTATTTTCAAAGTCATTTTAACACAGTTGAGTCGAGGCTCATTTCATAATCCTTATCACATATTCACATTTCATTGGAACCACTAGCCACAACTATAACTTAAATGCTTGGCACGTCGGTCACACTCTATTTCTTCAATTTGCTTATTTTATTTTCAAGCATCTTTAGAGAATATCAATAACAAGACACTTCCAATCAGGACTTTAGGTACACATATGAGCAGTTATGAGTCTTAAGCATATCGAGTTTTTCTCACCCAATTGGTATACTAGTTTTCATTTAAAACACGACTCAAAGCCACAACATTTTAATACGCAAACCATACTTTGAACATCTTTCTTTCGACATAAGGCTCATTCAGAATAAACAAGTTTATAGGGAGTAACCCAGAATATAGAAGTTAGGAATCTTGAGCCAATCATACTTGATCTTACGGAAACATTATGGATATTTATTCTAAGAGAGAAAGTTTAGCCAACATACCTTACTTTGAGCTTTCCTTAAATCACTGCAACGTTTCGAAAATTCTAGCAATCCCAATCTATTTTGAGACATAACAGAATTGAACCATTATTAGGAAGATCTTCATGATCTCAGCTCATTTGAGCATTTTATCAAGCACTAGGTGTGCAAATCTAACTACAAGGTTCTTCTACAAGATTTCCTTCACTCCACAACTCAATCTTTACTTATTTGAGCTCAACAATCTTCCCACAAACCTTATTAGTACAATAATGTATAAATAATACTCTTATACCCAAGAATCATACTCCAAATCAACCATCTTTTACCCAGATTCGAAATTGAAAACTAAGGTATAGAACCTTACCTCTTAGATGAAGATCTTGTTAGATTTCCTTATTGGATTTCAAAGCTTGGGAAAGATCTTGATGAACAAAATACTTCATCTACTTTATCTCTCTAGAATACTCTCACTTCTCTCTAAAAAACCTCAGATAATTACCCCAAAATAAGCCCCAAAGCCTATTTATCAAAATGGGATCGGGTTATAGAAATAGAATAATTAACCATCAAAAATCATGTATGCGGTCGCATAATGGACCGCATAATGGGTATGCGGGCCGCACAATGGTCGCAAAAATTGGTGCCCGGAATTGGGTTGTTATTGTCCATTCTGCGACCAGTTTGCGGTCGCAGAAGAACTTTCGCGATCGCATAATTATTCTGCGATTGCAGAATTACATGTTTTCCATCCTTTGGTAATTTGGTCATAACTTCTTGGAGGAGTGTCCAAATGACAAACGGTTTGAAGCGTTGGAAACTAGACACATAGACCTTTACTTTTATTGGTAATACACCATATAACTCTTAATATCCATAGAGTTATGTCCATTTGAATTTAGGTCTTGTGCGAACTCACTTGAAACTTTATCCCATCATAAAACTTTCAACTTGCCTTAGCCTTGGGGCTCTTATTAGACCATAAACCATTCTTAATGCACCTCATACATATATTATCATGATCAATTGATATCATTCTTATAATAGCCCTTGTCTGCACACAAAATAATATAATTAGCACACATCAACTTTCTTACTAGCGCTCAATTACTTCGAAAGTTTTCGGGGTGTTACAAGACGGGGGTTAGAGTAGAACTAGGCATCCATATTTCTTTTTACTTCTTAAAATTTCTTTTTTTTAAATCTGACCAAAAAGAAATTTTACAGCCACGTCGCGGGGTGCGGCACCCCATGCGGCGCAGTAGTGCGGATTTTCAAAGACTCAACTTTCTGTCAGAAATAGCACCTTGTCCTAGCGCGGCGCCTCACGCGGCGCCCTATGCGGCGTACTAGCCCAGTTTTCTCAGAGTTCTAGTTTTTTTCATGTTTTAGCCTACAGTTTGCACCCCAACTCTATCATGTACTTATTTTGTATCCAATTCATGCTCATACCTATTCAAATACTTACCAAAACTCCTAAAGTCTAATTAATCCTAATCTACAATTATCTAAACTATTCTACAAAAGCAAGAATAGGGGTTAGAAGTAGTTCTGAGTTATAGTCGTCAGCTTGACTCCATCACTTATGCTCATTTGATCACGATGCTAGAGTATTGCTTGTCAAATACTCCAAAAAGGTACGGTTTGAAATTGTGCCCATTCACCTTAAAGCTCTCGTTCCCTTCCTCATCATGTATTTCAATGGTGCCATACGGTGAGACATGTTTCACCACATACGACCCTGACCATCTTGACTTAAATTTTTCGGGGAACAACCTAAGTCTACTATTGTAAAGTAAGACTTTGTCCCCTTCATGAAACTCCTATGGCTTAATCAAATGATCATGCCACCTCTTTGTCTTTTCCTTAAAATTTTGTGCATTTTCATACGCATCCAGTCTAAACTACTCCAATGCGTTCATCTGCGCAAACCTTTGTTTACCTGCAAGACTAAGATCAAAATTAAGCATCTTAATTGCCCAATAAGATTTATGTTATATCTCAACAAGTAGATGACATGATTTTGCATACACTAGTTTGAATGGTGAAGTCCCTATGTTGTCTTGAACGTAATTTTGTACGCCCATAGAGCTTCATCCAACTTTACAGACCAATCTTTACGAGAAATACTAACCGTCTTTTCAAGAATTTCTTTAAGTTCACGGTTAGCCACTGCAACTTGCCCACTAGTTTAGACATAGTACGGGGCTTCTGTTTTGTGTGTGACCCCATACTTAGATAGCAATGCAGCAAACTGCTTGTTCACAAAGTGTGACCCATTATCACTGATAATCACTTGAGGTGTCCCAAAGCGGGTGAAGATGTTCTTCCGTAAGAACTCACACACCACCCGAGCATCATTGGTGCTAGTAGGGACTGCTTCAACCCATTTAGAGATTTATTCAATGGCTACTAGGATATACTCATAAGAATGCGATGATGGGACTGGGCCCATGAAGTCAATGCCCCAAACGTCAAAATTCACAAACCAGAATGGAGTTGAGAGGCATTTTATCCATCTTGCTAGTAGTACCTACCCTTTGACACTTGTCACATGAAGCAACATACGCCCGTGCGTCTTTGTAAAAAGTAGGCCAATAGAAATCGGCTTTCATGACCTTTGTTGCAGTGCAATTTCCACCATAGTATCCTCTAGCTGCTCTATGATGGCAATGAGACATAATGCTTGCCATCTCTCCTTCAGGTACACATCTTCGAATCACACCATCTGCACACAATTTATACAAGAAAGGGTCATTTCAAAAATAACTTTTTACCTCACCTTAAAACTTCCTTCTTTAATCACGAGAGAGGTCACACGGCAACCATCCACTAGAGAAAAGGTTGGCTACATCAGCATACTAAGGCGGCCTTTCAAAGACCGCACTAATGGAGAAAATTTGCTCATCATGGAACTCTTCCCTTATTTCCATTGTTTCAACCGGAGGTCTCTTAAGTCGAGATAGATGATCTGTGACTTATGTTTTGTGCCCTTCCTATCTTTGATCTCCAAGTCAAACTCTTGGAGAAACATCAGATACCGCATCAAACGCGGCTTGGACTCCTTCTTACTCAACAGATATTTCAAGGCTGAGTGATCAATGTGTACAATCATTTTACTCCCCACCAGATGTGAGCTAGACTTGTCAAAAGCAAAGAGCACAACAAATAACTCTTTCTCAGCGGTGGCATAATTAACTTGAGCATCATTCAACGTCCTACTTGTATAGTAGATGGGCCTAAACATCTTATCTTTTCTTTGCCCCAGAACTGCCCCCCACAGCTACATCACTTGCATCACACATTATCTCAAATGGCTATCTTCAATCAGGTGTCACCATAATAAGAGCACAAACAAGCTTTTCCTTTATCAATTTGAATGCTCTTAAGCACTACACAGTGAAAACAAACTTGACATCCTTCGCTAGCAATGTAGTCAATGGCTTGGTAATGCTGGAAAAGTTTTTGATGAACCTCCTATAGAACCAAGCATGTCCCAACAAACTCCTTATGCTCTTTACAGAAGTCGGTGGAGGGAACCTAGCAATTACATCAACCTTAGCTCTATCAACTTCACTGCTATGTGCACTCACTTTGTTGGCCAGGACAATTCCCTCTTTCACCATGAGGTGGCACTTTTCCTAATTAGGAACCAAGTGAGTGGCTTCAACCCATTCAAGCAAAAGCTCCAAATTCTTCAATCAATCCTCAAAGTCATCACCAAAGAGGGTGAAATCATCCATGAATACCTCTAAACACTTCCCGTTTAGATTGGAGAATAGAGACATCATGCACCTCTGAAAAGTGACAGTTGCATTACACAACCTAAATGGAATACTCCTCTAAGAAAAAATACCTGACGGGAAAGTGAATGTGGTCTTCTCAATATCTTCTGTGGCAATGGGTATCTGATTGTATCTTGAGTACCCATCCAAGAAAAAGTAGCATCCATGTCCAGCCACTTTCTCGAGCATCTGATCAATGAAGGGAAGTGGGCAGTGGTATTTCCTTGTTGCATCATTCAGCCTTCTATAATCAATGCACATTCTCCACCCACTAACTGTTCTTGTTGGGATCAATTCATTATCTTCATTCTTCACCACTGTCATGCCCCCTTCTTAGGTATAACTTGCACTAAATTAATCCATTTGCTATCAGAGATGGGGAAAATCACTCCCGCATCTAATAATTTAATGATCTCCTTGTGCACAACCTCCTCCAAATTTTTGTTCAACTTGCGTTGGGGATACACCACCGGCTTGCTATTATCTTCCAGCAGAATTTTGTGCATGCATATGGCTAGACTGATTCCTTGAATATCAGCTATACTCCAACCAATGGCCTTCTTGTACTTTTTTAGCAGCTCCACCAGCCTTTGCTCTTGTGTACTTGTCAAGTAAGTAGAAATAATCATATAAAAGTTGTTAGTTTCAAGAAAAGCATATTTATGGTTAGTAGGGAGGACGTTCAGTTCCATACTAGGCTTAGAAGCCTCATTTTTCAGTTCCTCCTCATAAACTACTTGATCCTCAGTCTCAGGAGCTTCGGTCTCTTTCTTTATTTTGGGATATTCATCCTCCACTGTGCTAGACTAATTACTACACCTCTCAACATTATCCCCCACAATCTTATCAAACTTGTATATTTCAGCTAATTCCCCAACAACATCTACCTTGAAGCACGAGTAGGCACATGCCTCATCACTGGGGTATTTTATCATCCTCATCATCTGGAACACCACTTTCTCATTGCGCATTCTGAGCATAAGTTGTCCCTCGTAGATATCAAGGATAGCTCTACCTGTATATAAAAATGACCTCCCTAAAATTAGAGGAACCTCCTTGTTCACCTCCGAATCCACCACAATAAAGTCTACGTGGATCACAAACTTGTCCACCCGAACTAGAATATCCTCAATGATTCCCTCCGGCAAAATGGTCTTCTGGTCAGCCAGTTGTAGGGACACTGGTATTGATTTGATCACTCCAAGCTCCCTTTCCAATTTCTTGAACGGGAAAAAGGCATAAGATTTATAGACGCACCAAAATCACAGAGGGCCTTGTTTAATTTCTCACTCCCCAACAAGAATGGTATGGTGAAGCTTCCTGGGTCCCCACACTTTTAGAAAATTTTATTTTGCAATATGGCACTGCATTTGCAATTCAGCTTGACCACTGTTGTCTCCTCCATCGTTCCTTGCTAGACAGGATTTCCTTCAAGAACTTTGCATAAGTGTCTTATCTGAGTGAGTACCTCTGTGAAGGGAATGTTCACATAAAGTTTCTTGAGCATCTCCAAGAACTGCCCAAAATATTTGTCAAGTTTATTCCGCTTCATCTTTTGAGGGAATGGTAGAACTGGCATATGTCTATTTTCTTCTATCTCCTTTTGTACCTGACTACTCTGGCTTTTCTGCTCTTCACTCCTTTTCTCTTCTAGTGTCCTAGTCAGCTTGTTCACCACCTCGGGTCTAGCTTTCACCATTGGGTCAGCCAATGTTTTGCCAGTTCTCATAGATATAACTTTGATTGTTTCCTTTGGGTTATTTTCATTGTCAGAGGGAAGAGTTCCAAGAGCCCTCTCGGATAACAAATTTGCAATTTGTCCAATTTGCCTTTCTAAATTCGAATGGTTGTGCCCTGGGTCTCAAATTTTTCATCTGATTTGATGATGAACGCCTTCATGAGATCTTCCATACCATACTGATTTGACTGTTGTGGCCGGTACTGTTGGTTCTGAAAACCTCCTTGACCCTAGGGTCTAGGATTATTTTGATGCCATGAGTCCAAATTCCTACTAGGTGAACTCCACGAAAAACTTGTCCTTTGACCCGTAGCATTATATTTGTTCTCACCTTTGTATTTTCCTCTATTATAGTTCCCCACAATGTTGACTTCCTTCGCTGAAGCTTGACACTCATGTGTATGGTGTCAGGTTCCATAAAAGTTACATGCTTCTTGCAGCTCACTCTATACCTTTGCCAATGTGAGCTTTCTTATCTCCTTGGCCATGATGTATAGCTGGGCTTGCATGGATGTGTTAGAGTCCACCTGGTGAAACCCAACTGATTTTCTTCTGTCANAATTAACAATTTAAGAGGCTCTTTGGACTACTTATTTGAATCACGAATTTAAACTAGAGCATAAGATGTAAAGAAATTCAATATCAAGCTTCTCTTTTAATTAAGCAAAATAAGAAATAACTCCACAATACGAATTAAAACTACATCAATTAATTCCAACAACTATCAAGAATCGAATCCCTAATCAAGTTATCAAAATATCGTATATGTCAAACACCTTAATGAAAATTACTCCATGGCAATGAAAAAAGTCATCTCAATAAGGTTTAAAAACAAAGAAAATATCAATGCTAATGATTCTATACAAACTCCCGTATTGCACCAATCGTTTGTTGAAATCATGATGAATTCTTGTATCTTCTTGCCTTAGTTGCTTCTCAATTCTTTCGTAGGTCAAAAGTTCTCTAAAAATCGTATTTTTGGTGTATTTATACCATGTAGAAATAAGTCCGGACAAAACTACTCTTTCATAGCCGAAATAGAAAATTACTCTGACAAACTTGTACACCCGCGCCGCGCCGCGCCCCGCTTGTGAGGAAGTTCAGAGATGTGAATTTTGTCAATTATCACAGTTTACACTACTGTGTCACGCCTCGTGGCACCCCATGCGATGCAGCTGTGTCTTTTTCTTAGAGTAAATTCTTTCATTCACTTTTTGACATCCAGACTTAGTTCTCGACCCCCGAACGTGATCCCGACTTAATTTCTTGAGCTTCTACTCAGACTTCAAAGCTCCAACTTATTTGATTTAGCTCCAAATTACCTTAATAGCTCGGGATCATTTCCTGCAAGGCATAAAACACGTAATAAGTATAATTAGCTATCATTTAAGCTCAAACACACATAAAATATGGTAATTAGAGTGCAATACTACGGCAAAAATACGAATTTCTAGCCTACCATCAACAACCAAGGAGAGGCATGTATAATAAAGTGTTCATTAAAGTAAGCAGATACTGAGCACACCTTCAAATAACGGATCAAGATCATTGGTTGAAACATTAAATTTGCATATAAGGATGATATGTATTAATTGGCATAATTATGCATGCTTCTACATGAGTGTAGGATGTTCATGCATGCTCTAAACTCCACCATATAAATATCCAATACCAAATCCACAAATCTAGCACATGTCTATGTGACTGAACACAAGTCCACATGTTGCCTTATGCTCACAGGGTCCAAAGTTATATGGGTGATTACCTAACTCTGGAGGGACAGATTCTTATCCAAGCGCAATACGAAAATACATTGTGCCTCAACATCTCAATATCAATTCGCTCATAATGTCCCATTTTTTCATAATAATACCAATATGTATCTTGTTCTCTATCTCCAGTGACTGATAAATATGCTTAATAAATAATCAATAAGACGCACAAGTACGTTAACAAATAAGATGCATATGTATGTTCATATAAAGTATGACTACGATTAAATTAAGTATATCAACAAATCTCAAGAATAGCCCATCACTCTCAAGCAAGTCTCATAATCTAAAACATGACACCTAGCACGATTTATTGTATTCACATAGTCATACAACCAAGCAAGACATAGATTAAATAGAACACACAACCAAACAAGCCATAAAAAAGCCTAAGAGCTTCTTTGACCAAGCTTTTGGGAGGCCAAAAGTACTTTTTTGGGTTTAAAAGTACTTTTTAAATTTTTTTAGATGTTTGACCAAAATAAAAAAGTATTTGTTTAGTAGAAGCAAAAGCAGTTTTTTAACTTTTTGGGAGAAGCTACAAATTCTAACTTCTTCCAAAAAGTAGAAGCAGAAAATTAATGTGTTCAAGACAAAGATATTCTTATAATAAACTTTTATTTTCTAGATTATCCGTATTAATATAAATTTTTCCTCCTCTTGATTATTTTACTGTACCTTTCTTATCTTTTTTGTTTCTATCAGATATTTGTTCTTTTCTCATATTCCTCTTTTGAATATTCTCTCTACTATAGACGTATCTTTTCTTTTATATAGTGATTTATCAGAGTAGATATTTGACTTGTACTAAATGATGTATTTTGATATATTTAAATAATCATGTAAACAATATGTAATACCATATACCCCTAATGTTATTACTTTGGAATAACTATATTTAAATAAATGTGTGTTTTTCTATTTTTTTGGATTCAAATAATTTTCATGAGTGAATTTTGCGTGAATTTTCACTCTTCTTTCCCAAGATTCTATGCATTTCTATTCCATCTACAAAAACACAAATTGAATGCAACTGGAAAAGCTTATGATTTATTCTTCCTTAAGTTTCAAATAGCATAAACCAAAAACAAAAACTAAGAAAATTACTACAAATTCATGATTTAGAATAAAAATCAACAAGGAAATCGATTTAACTCACCGATTGGTCGAGAAAAATTAAGAAAACCCACACAAAGTCCTATTTCACTTTTCCCCGTGGATATTTATCCCATATACTTTCTCAATGATGTTGAATGGGATTGTAATAACTATATAACGACACGAGTAGTTGCTTTGTGTATTTGAGAGCTGTTTTCCCTTTTGAATCTTCCGGCGTTTGTATTTATGGTCTTATGACTTGCGGGAATGGTTTATTTTGTTTGGGGAAATTTTTGGAATGATTTGGATCCTTTGGTTCTTGGTTTAGAAGATTAAGTTAGAAATATTGATCGAGGTTTGACTTTTGTGAAAACTATCCCGGAACAATATTTTGAGGGTTCCAATAGGTTTGGGTGGTGCTTTTGGACTTAGATTTATGCCTGAAATTGAATTCGGAGGGTTCTAGGTTAATTTGCCTTGTTTTGCCAGAAGATGGCAATTTAAAGGTTTAGAAATATCCTAAGTTTGACCATAGGTTGACTTTATGGCTATCAGGTTCGAATTTTGGTTTCAAGACTTGAAATAGGTCTGTTTTTTCATTTGGAACATGTCTGCAAAGTTTGGTGTCATTTCGAGTTGGTTTGATAGGAATCGGATGCATCGTTGTGTTTCTAGCGTTTCATGAGTTCATTGTGATTTTCTATGTATTTTAGTGTCCGATTCGTAGTTCGGATGTTATTTTGGTATTTTGATCACTCGAGCGAGTTCGTATGATATGTTTTACTCGTATGAATGTTTGGTGTGGAGCCCCGAAGGTTCGGGCACATTTCAGACGTGTTTCGGATTTGTTTGAACTTGTTTTAGGTTGCTGGTGTGTTGGTGCTGCAATTATCGCAATTGCGCGCACTTGCATCGCAATCGACACTATGATCGGAATTGCGAAGGTTGGCCTTTGGCTGGGAAGCTTGCATTTGCGACCAATTAGCTGCATTTGCGAAAGGGCCTGACTTCGCAAATGCGAAGTCGGTGTCGCATTTGCGACATTCCTTGGGTTTGTCAGACGCTGCATTTGTGAAGGACCTTCCACGTTTGTGACTTATGCAGCTAAAACAAATAAAGGGATTTCAACACTTAGCTTCATTTGTCATATTTTAGAATACTAGACTCGGTAGGAGGCGATTTTGAGCAAGGATTTTCGCACACAACTGTTGGGTAAGTGATTTTGATCCAATTTCCATTATATTACATGATTGGTTATGAGATTTAATATCTAACTCATGGAATTTGAAGAGAAAGTTTTGGAAATTTTGACAATGTTTGGAAAGAAAATTTAAGATTTGAGACTCGAATTGGACTCGAATTTGAAAATACAACACATATATGGACTCATAGGGTTATGGGTAGTCGAGATCTATCCTTGGACTCGGGTTTTGACCGGACGGGCCCAGGGTTGACCTTTGGGGAGTTGTGTAAAGATCTTAACTTTAATTATCGGAATCGGTTTCTCTTGCATTATTTGATGATATTAAGTTATTTGTTGTTAGATTTGATCCGTTCGGAGGCCAAATTTAAGAGAAAATATATTTTTGGGTGTTGATTTGGCCTAATTGAGGTAAGAATCTTGCCTAATTTTTTGTAGGGGAACTACCCCATAGGATTTGATCTAATTGCATTATTTGAATTATGTGCGAGACGTGTACGTGAGGTGACGAGTGTGTACATGGACTTGTATGTGGTAATTGACCGGTTTAGATTCTTAGGCTATTAATATGATTTTAATTGAAGTTGTTGTTACATGAAATATCTTTCATTTTTGAGTTATTTTCCGTATCATTGTGTTGCTATTGTAATTCTTGTACACATTATGGCTGAGCTGTGGGCTATATATTATTGTGATATTAATATTGTTGTTTTGGCTATGTTGTGGAATATGGGCACGTGTGGTGTGAGTTGATTATCGTGTTGTGATAAGATGAGCATGTGAAAGCATAATGGTGGTGTTATTGATGCGCATGCAGTGAAATATAGGAGATTTATGTGCCTGTTGCTAGTAACGGGAATTACTTCATTTTGAAGCACACGCAGCGGATAAACGGGCTAAAGCACGTGAAGTTATTTCATGAAAACTAATTTTAAAATAAATATAAGGCTCACACCGCGTCAGAAGGAATACTTGTGATTTGTGACTTGTGAATTGGGAGGATGAGGTGTGGTACCTCGGGGTGATTCTTGTTGTAAATTCTGTGTTGGAACACCTTGATTATTTGAACTGTTATCGTTTTTTCTTAATTTAATTCCACTTGTATTTTAACTGTATTTTGATTATTTTGTTGTTTATCACATGTTTACTCTTGTTTCCATTTATTACTTTTACTTTTCATTGTTAGCTTTATATTAATATTCTGCACAAGTGTTTAAGTCTAGTGAGTGTCTTAACTTGTAACTCGTCACTACTCCACTGAGATTAGTCTTGATACTTACTGGGGACCGTTATGGTGTACTCATACTACGCCTTTGCATATGTTTTGTGCAGATCCGGGTACCTCGGAGTGTGTCGGATGCTGGTTAGCTATACTGAGTTCCTGAGGAGACTTCAAGATATACTTGTCATCCCGTTTGTAGGTCTCAGAGTCACTTTCTGATATTACCTTTACTACTGTTTGTTTTTATTCCAAGACAATGTTGTATTTAGATATTTCTAGTGTATTTTAGTAGAGCTTATGACTCCAATACTACTAGTGTATTTAGATATTTCTAGTGTATGCTTTTAAATTCTCAGCATGTACTAGGCTTACCTAGTCTTAGAGACTAGGTGCCATCACGATCCTAAAGGTGTGATTTTGGGGTCGTGACAAGTTGGTATCAAAGCTCTAGGTTTTAAGGTTCTACAAGCCATAAGCAAGTTTAGTAGAGTCTTGTAGATCCCTAGGGAGACGTCTGTACTTATCTTCGTGAGGTTACGGAACTACTAGGAAATTCCACTTCTTTATTTCCTTATCGTGCAAATTTGTTGATTTCGGAATCTGAGCCATTGTCTTTCTATTCTCTCACAAATGGTGAGGACACGCACTAACGAATCAGCTGAGCAGACACTCGTTCCCCTGCTAGCTCCACGAGAGGCCGGGGCAGAGGTATAGGCTAAGGAAGGGCACATGCTACAACTAGAGCACCTGCCAGAGCAGCGACTGAGGAGTCACTAGTAGCTCCAGCTGTGGGGCAGGCACCCGAGGTGCCTGGTTCTACACCTGGACTCCAGGAGACCATTGGCACATTTTCTGAGCATGTTCAGTACTTTAGCCCAGGCGGGATTGATCCCAGTTGCATCAACTACTTCTCAGGCTGGGGTAGGAGCTCAGACTCCCGCCACCCGTACTCCAGAGTAACGGGTCCATGTTGATCAAGTTCCGGGTGTTATGCCAGTACATCCTGTCTTCACGATTCAACCTAAGGTCATGCCAATGGCATCGGAGGAGGAGTAGAGGAGGCTTGAGAGGTTCAAGAAGTATGATTGTCCTGATTTCAGTGGCGCAATATTTTGGGATGCATAGGGTTTTCTAGACCAGTGACATCGTATTCTCCGCACCATGGGCATTGTGGAGGTGAGCAGAGTCGACTTTACTATATTTTAGCTAACAGGGTCGGCATATAGGTGGTGGCAGGCTTATGAGGAAGGTAGGCTAGCTGATGTAGTGCCGCTTACTTGCGTTCCACTTTCTGATATATATTTGGAGGAATTCGTCCCACAGACCTTCCGGGATGCATGGCGCAAAGAGTTTGAGTAGTTGCGTCATGGGACTATGATGGTATCAGTGTATGCCATGAGGTTTAGTGAGTTATCCTGCCATGCACCTACTTTGGTATCTACAGTCGGAGATCAAGTCCGCAAATTTATCGATGGGCTCAATTATGGTCTTAGATTCAGTATGGCAAGGGAGTTAGAGACTAAAACTCCATTTCAATAGGTTATGGAGATCACTTGGAGGTTGCAGCGTACGCGTGGCCAGGAAAGGGAGGATAGGGAGGCCAAGAGGAGGATTTAGTGGTTCCCGCTATGTAGTTTTAGCTCGTCATAGCAGAGGTTATGTCAGTCGACCAGTTCATTCGGCACTTCAGGATACTCACATGGATACTGCTATTCAGAGGGCCTCAGAGAACCCATTTTGCATAACCACTTTCCAGTGTACCTCCTACACGGGGTGCCTATAACGGTCATTCTAGCCGATTGGGTCAGACTTAGTTCTAGTATCCACACTCGCAGAGAGGTCATTTTGAGTGTGGTAATACTAGACATATGGTGAGGGATTGTCCTAAACATAGAAGGGGTACAACTACAAAATGTATACATGCCATGGTTACTGCTCCAACTACTACTCCACCTGCACAACCAGCTAGGGGTGGAGGTCAGACAGGTAGAGTTCATCCTAGAGTAGAAGGCCAGGCTCGTTGCTATGCTTTTCCTAGTAGGACCGAGATTGTTGCATCAGAGTTGTCATCACATGTATTGTTCTGGTCTGTCATTGGGATGCATCGGCTTTATTTGATCCGGGTTCAACTTACTCGTATGTGTCATCTTATTTTGCTTCATATCTGGTTATGGCTCATGATTTATTTAGTACTCATGTTTATGTGTCGACACCTGTGGGGGACTCTATTATGGTAGACCGTGTTTATTGGTCATGTATGGTCACTATCGAGGGTTATGAGACTAGGGTTGACCTTCTTCTACTCAATATGGTGAAGTTTGAAAAGATTTTGGGCATGTATTGGTTGTCTCCCTATCACTCTATTCTGGATTATCACGCTAAGATCGTGACATTGGCTATGCCAGAATTGCTGAGGTTAGAATGTTAAGGTACATTGGGTCATATTCCTAGCAGGATGGTATCCATTCTGAAGGGGCAACAGATGGTTGAGAAGGGATGCTTGCCATATTTAGCCTTTGTAAAGGATGTCAATGTTGATACTCCTACCGTTGAGGCAGTTTTGGTAGTGAGAGATTTTCCTTATGTGTTTCCAGTAGACCTACCGGGCATGCTGCTTGATAGGGATGTCGATTTTGGTATTGACTTGGTGCCAGGCACTCAGCCCATCGCTATTCCACCATGTCGCATGGCACTAGTGGAGTTGAAGGAGTAAAAGGAACAACTTAAGGAGTTGCTTGATAAGGGTTTCATCCAACTGAGTGTCTCACCTTGGGGTGCTCCAGTTTTATTTGTGAAGAAGAAAGACGGCTCTATGAGGATGTGTATTAACTATAGGCAGATGAACAAGGTTACAATCAAGAACAAGTACCCACTACTGCATATTGATGATTGTTCGATCATTTTCAGGGTGCTCGAGTATTCTCAAAGATTGACTTGAGGTCGGGGTACCATCATCTGAAGATCCATCATTTAGATATTCTGAAGACGACTTTCAGGACTCACTATGGTCACTATGAGTTTATGGCAATATTTTTTGGGCTGACCAATGCCCCAGCAGCCTTTATGCACTTGATGAATAGTGTATTTTAGCGATATCTTGATTCCTTCATTATTATGTTCATTGACAACATATTAGCATATTCTCTTAGTCGAAAGGATCATGAGCAGCACTTGAGGATCTTGATCCGAAATTTTAGAGAGAATACGATATATGTTAAATTCTCCTAGTGCGAGTTTTGGCTTGATTAGGTGGGATTCTTGGGACACGTAGTGTCCAGCGAGGGGATTAAGGTAGATCCGAAGAAGGTGGAGGCAGTTTAGAGTTGGCCCAGACCGTTTTCTGCTACTGAGATCCAGAGTTTTCTAGGATTAGCCGAGTATTATTGCCATTTTGTGGAGGAGTTTTCATCCATCACGGCTCCTTTGAATAGATTGACTAGGAAGGGCACCCCATTTAGGCGGTCTGACGAGTGTGAGGAGAGTTTTTAGAAGCTCAAGATTGCGTTGACCACAACTCCAATTCTTATTTTTCTGTCAGTATCGAGTGCTTATACAGCTTATTGTGATGCTTCGTAGATTGGCACTAGGTGTGTATTGATGAAGGAGGGTAGAGTGATTGCTTATACTTTGTGTCAGTTGAAGCCCCATTAGAAGAACTACCCAGTACATGATTTAGAGTTGGCAGCCATTGTTCACGCGCTGAAGATTTGGAGGCACTATATCTACAGTGTGTCTGTGAGTTATTCATTGATTACATGCGCTACAACACTTGTTTAAGCTAAAGGATCTGAACTTGAGGCAATAGAGGTGGTAAGAGCTACTAAAGGACTATGATATCACCATTCTTTATCATCCCGGGAAGGCCAATGTGATGGCCCTTTGAGTAGGAAGGTTGAGAGCATGGGTAGTATTGATTTTAACCCAGTTGGGGGGAGACCTTTAGCATTGGATGTTCAGGATTTGTCCAACAAGTTCGTGAGTTTAGATGTTTTGGAGACTAGTCTTCTTTGTTCAAGCGCAGTATGGCATGCTAGTGTTGATGAACCCACTTGCTTGTCCTTAAAGGCACGGTGCAACATGGTGATACTAAGGAGTTGACTATTGGTGATTATGGGGTGTTGAGAATGCAGGGTCGGATTTGTGTGCCCAGTATGGATGGGTTGAATGAGTTGAGGCAACATTACTGATGGAGAAGAATGAAGAAAAATATTGTGGAGTCTGTGGGTGGTGTTTGAATTGTCAGAAGGTGAAGTACGAGAATCAGAGACCGGGCGGTTTACTTTAGAGGCTTGATATTCCGAAGTGGAAGTGGTAGCGTATCATTATGGATTTTGTAGTTGGACTTCCACGGACCATGAGGAGATTTGACGCACTGTGGGTCATTGTGGACAGACTGACCAAGTATGCACACTTTATTCCAGTCATGACTACCTACTCTTCAGAGCAGCTGGCTCGGATTTATATTCGGGAGATTGTTCGTCTTCATGGCGTGCAGGTGTGTACTATCTTCGATCGAGGCAAACTGTCAACATTGTATTTTTGGAGAGTCGTGCAGCATGATTTGGGCACACAGGTCAAGCTGAGTATGACATTTCATCTCTTGATGGATGGACAGTCTGAGTGCACTATTCAGATCTTGGAGGATATGCTACGCGCCTGTGTTATTGATTTCGGGGTTTCATGGTATCAGTTCCCACCGGTCGCAAAGTTTGCCTACAATAACAACTATCAGTCGTGCATCCAGATGTCTCCTTACGAGGCCATATATGGGAGGATATGTCGTTCTCCGTTTGGATGGTTTGAGCCTGGATAGGCTAGGTTATTGGGCACTGATTTGGTTTGATATTCTTTATAGAAGGTGATGTTGATTCAAGATCGGCTTCGCACAACATAGTCCAGGCAGAAGAGTTATACTGATCAGAGGGCTCGTGATGTGGCATTCATTGTTTGGGAAAAAAGGAAAGTTGAGCCCTCGATATATTGGTCCTATTGAGATCCTTGAGAGAGCGAGTGAGGTGGCCTACAGACTTGCAATGCCACCCAGCTTATCAGGAGTTCACCCAATATTTCATGTTTTCATGCTTCGGAAGTACTTGAGGAGCTGGTGGCTATATTGGATGGGCAGGTTCGGAAGTTGAGGTCGAAGAATATTTCTTTGGTGAAGGTTCAATGGAAAGGCCACCCAGCCGAGGAGGCGACTTCATAGACCGAGTATGATACGCAGCGTCGTTATCCTAAGCTTTTTGGCACTTCTAATACGTCTCTTTACTCGTTCGAGGATGAACATTTGTTTGAGAGGGAAAGAATATTGTGACTCAACTTGTCGTTTATTGAATTTGAGCCTCGTTTCCCCTTTTGAAGCTTCTCGTGTGTGTATTTATGGTTTTATGACTTGAGGAGATTGTTAGTTTCGTTTCGGGGAAGTTTTGGACTGATTTGGATCCTTTGGTTCTTAGTTTAGAAGCTTAAGTTGGAAATATTGACCGATATTTGACTTTTGTGAAAATGATCCTAAAATGGTGTTTTGAGTGTTCCAATAAGTTTGTGTGGTGAATTTGGACTTAGACGCATGCCCGAAATTGAATTCGAAGGTTCCTAGGTTGATTTGGCTTGTTTTGCCGGAAGTTGGCAATTTGAAGGTTTAGAAATATCCTAAGTTTGACCATATGTTAGCTTTATGGCTATCGAGTTCGGATTTTGGTTTCGGGACATGGAATAGGTTCGTTTTGTCATTTGGAACTTATCTACAAAGATTGGTGTCACTCTGAGTTGGTTTGATAGGAATCGGTCGCATGGTTGTATGTGTAGTGGTTCTTGAGTTCATTGTGATCTTCTATGTGATTTGGTGTAGGATTCATAATTCCGGATGTTATTTTTGTGTTTTGATAATGCGAGCGAGTTTTTATGATGTTTTTGACTCGTGTGGAAGTTTGTTGTGGAGCCCCGAAGGCTCGAGCTAGTGCTGCAGTTATCGCGATTGCGAGCACCAGCATCGCAATCTAAGTTGGTAGGCTACCTCATGTATCGTAATTGTGAAGGTTGGCCTTTGGCCTGGAAGCTCGCATTTGCGACCAATTGGAAGCATTTGCGAAAGGGACTAACTTTGCAAATGCAAAGTCAGTGTTCGCATTTGAGACATTACCTAGGTTTGTCAAGCGCCGCATTTGGGAGGAACTTTCCACATTTGTGACTTCTCCCGCTGAACAAAATAATGGAATTTCGGGACTTAGCTTCATTTATCATATTTTAGAACCCTAGACTCGGTAGGGGGAGATTTTAAGGAGGGATTTTCGCACACAACTATTAGGTAAGTGATTTTGATCCTATTTCAATAATATTACATGATTGCTTATGAGATTTAACATCTAACTCAAGGAATTTGAAGAGAATTTTTGGGAAACTTTACTATGATTTGAAAAACAAAAATTTGCGATTTGAGAGTCGAATTGGACTCGGATATGAAAAAAGCACATATATGGATTCGTGGGATTATGAATAGTCGAGATCTACCGTTGAACTTGGGATTTGACCGAGCGGGCTAGTGGTTGAATTTTGTTGACTTTTGGGGAATTGTGTAAAGATCTTAACTTTAACTATCAGAATCAGTTTCTCTTGCATTGTTTGATGATATTAAGTCATTTTTTGTTAGATTTTAGCCGTGCGGAGGCATATTTTAAGGAAAAAGCTATTGTTTTATTTTGACTTGGCCTAATTGAGGTAAGTATCTTGCCTACCTTTGGGTGGGGGAACTACTCCGTAGGATTTGATCTAATTTCATAATTTGAATTATGTGAAAGACGTGTACATAAGGTGACAAGTATGTACACAGTCTTATATGTGGTAATTGATCGGTTTAGACTTTTAGGCTATTAATATGCTTTTAATTAAAGTTGTTGTTATATGGAATATTCTTCATTGTTGATTTATATCACGAATCATTGTGTTGCGGTTGAAATTCTTGTATACATTGTTGTTGAGCTGTGGGCCCCGTATTTTTGTGATATTGGTATTGTTGATTTGGCATGTCATGGCATAAGGGTTGTGTTATTGATGTGCATGCGGTGAGATAAGGGGAATTTATGCGCGTGTTACTAGTAAGGGGGATTACTTCATTATGAATTACATGCGGCGAGATAAGGGGGCTAAAGAGCGTGATCCTATTTCGAAAAAAATATTTTTTAAATAAATGTACGGCTCACCCAGCGTTATAAGGAAGAGTTGTGATTTGTGACTTGATGATTTGAACTGTTATTGTTTTTCCTATAATTTAATCCCACTTGTATTTTAACTGTACTTTGATTATTTTGTTGTTTATCACATGTTTACTCTTGTTGATATTTATTTCTTTTACTTTCCATTGTTAGCTTTATATTAATATTCTGCACAGTGTTTCATATCTAGTGAGTGTCTTGACTTGTACCTCGTCACTACTCCACCGAGGTTACCCTTGATCCTTACTGGATACCGTTGTGGTGTACTCACATTACGCTTCTACACATTTCTTTCGTGCAAATCCAGGTACCTCGGAGCGTGCCAGACGTTAGTTAGTTGTGTTGAGTTGCTGAGGAGACTTTAAGGTATACATGAAATCCCACTCGTAGGCCTCAGAGTCACCTTCTGATATTACCTTTACTAATGTTTATTTTCATTCCAAGGTAGTGTTGTATTTAGATATTTCTTGTGTATTTCAGTAGATCCTATGACCCCGTATTATCGGTTTTAGGGATGTATGATTATTGATCAGTTTCGACTTTATTATGTCATTTATCAGTTTAAGTTAATAGCTAAGTTGTTGTAACGACCTGACCGGTCATTTTGTGCATTTGAGCCCTGTTTTCCCTTTTGATGCTTCACTTATGTGAATTTGTGGTTTTATGACTTGCGGGGATGGTTGGTTTCACTTCCGGGAAGTTTTGGAATGATTTGCACCCTTTGGTTCATGGTTTAGAAGCTTAATCTGAAAATATTGACCGAGGTTTGACTTTTAAAAAGTTTTGGAATGATTTGGACCCTTTGGTTCTTAGTTTATAAGCTTAAGTTGGAAATAATTTGGACCTCGGAATGGTGTTTTGATGACTCGAATAGGTTCATACGGTGATTTTGGACTTAGGCGTATGCCCAAATTTACATTCAGACGTTCCTAGGTTGATTTGGCTTGTTTTGCCAAAAGTTGGAAATTTAAAGATTTAGAAATTCCTTAAGTTTGACCGTAGGTTGACTTTATAGATAACGGGTTCAGATTTTACTTTCGGAACTTGGAATAGGTTCATGTTTTCATTTGGAACTTGTCTGCAAAATTTGGTGTCATTCCGAGTTTGTTTGATAGGAATCAGACGCTTGGTTGTGATTTTAGCGATTCTTGACTTCATTGTGAAATTTAATGTGTTTTGAGGTATGATTCATAGTTCAGGGTGTTATTTAGGTATTTTGATCGCGTGGACGAGTTCTTATAATATTTTTAGACTTGTGTGGATATTTGGTGCGAAGCTCCGAGGGCTCGAGTGAGTTTTGGATGTGTTTTAGAATGGTTTGAACTTGTTTCAGGTTGCTGGTGTGTTAGTGCTGCAGTTATCGCAATTACGAGCATCAGCATCATAATAGCAAAGGTGGCAGGGGAATCTCATTGTGATACCTCAATCGCAATTACGAACGTTGGCCTTGGGTTGGGCGATACACGTCCAGTCCTCACTCAATAGTGTGTGGAAACGGTCGTTGCAATTATAATACCCAAGTAGAGTCAGGGTCGAATTCCTCAGGAAGTTTATGAAGTGTGTTAAGGTATATACTTGACGAGAGTATGTGAATCAACTAAATTACGCTTTCAAACAAAGAGTGGTTTTTTTTCCAAGTAACACTAAGATAATTAAACTAATTACAAGTGACTAGAAAGAGAATAATTATTTTTAGCATTTTTAATCAAATGAGGAAAAGCCTAGGGATGTAATCTTCACCTAAGTGCAAACCTAATGGGTAATTTACGTTAATGCTTGTTTTGCAGATCGGGGTATATTATAACTCTCAACTCTCAAGCACCCACTCAATACCTCTTGGTTATAGAGTGGTTATGCCCAAATTGGCTTTCTCAAATTCAATTGGGTAGCAATCCAATCAATTGATATGAGTCCAAATCAGGTTTTTTCAATCTCTAGTTCAAACCCTTTAGTTAAACTAGCGAAAACCTTAACTAGGTCAATTCCTTGTTGGCCAAGTTTTCCTAGACTAAGTTCCTCTTTCTCAAGTAAGAACTATGTCAAATAGGCATGAATCAATGTTTGCAACCATTAATTCTAGAAATAATGCATACATAATGCTAAATAATAAACACTCAATCATAAACAAGCATTAAAATTAATAACCCATAAGATTTACATACTAGGGTTACCATCCTAGATAAAATCCAGCTACTCATGCTAGAAAGCAAAGAAAATAAGGTAGAAGAAGTAATTAAAGTCATAAGCTACAATTAATTGATAAAACTAATGATTCTTCACAAATATTTGTCACTACTTTTTCAAAAAGGTAAAATATAACCGCTATAACTGCTTAGAATACAAAACTTGCCCTAAAATAGTATTTCCCGTCTATTTATAATTCCGAGAAATTTGCTCACAAAAATACCCTTTGGGAAGTTCTGCGGCCGCACAATTCCATGCGTGGTCTACATTTTGCTTCTTCTCTTCAGTTGGAAGGGATTCTGCAGCCGCACTATTCCATCTGCAACAACACTTTAGCTTCTGCTGCCGCACTTTTTGACTGTGGGTCTCACTTTGACGAGTCTTCACACTTGGTCTTTTGCACCTTCTCTGAACTTTTCAAATCTGGTCAGTGTGGCCAGCTTTTGTGGCTGTACAATTTGGTGTGCGAAGCGCGCTTCTTCAAACTCATCTGAGGCTTCAGGTTTCTTTCCACGGCCGTATATTGTTTTCTTCGGACCGTACTTTCTTCTGCAGTCGCAGAATTATTTTTGCGGACCGCACTTTTGCCTGCATTTCTCCTTCTTGCCTTTTTGAGCTGGAATACTTCTTTTTGAGTTAGATTTCTTCGTTAATCTCCAATCTTTAAACATACCTGGAATTTAAATAATTTCATTAGTTTTGGGAACAAAAATCAATACTTTTGGACTGAAATTAAAGCAAGAAGGTACTAATAAGTGGTTAAAATTCATACTTATTAACTCCCCCAAAACTTAAGTCTTTGCTTGTCCTCAAGCAAGTAGATTAGTTCCCACCTCCTCAAAGTGAAAGGTCATTTCAAAGAATTTTTTAAGTCATTCATATTCAGTTGGGACCATCAATTACCCACAATACTCGTGCATTTTCAACCAGGTGAGAAAACATATGTTACATGCATATAACTTTAGTGTGATATTTGAGCTTCAAGAATTGACTTCACTCATCAAGGACTCTTATTCATCATGTATATCATGGTGGACTCCAAACTCTTCCCCCTCTACCTTTCATTTTCCATGCTCACTTCAATAATTAACACTCAATGTCTAGAGCAATGAAGTATTCACTCTTCTATCACAAAGGAATGCCATAAGTAAAGCTTCAGGTACCATAGGCTTGCCCCTCATGTAGATCTCCACTAATGTAAGCTCACTCAGTTCAAAATAAAGTAGGACTTCTTTCGGGTTGTAATGAATTCTTTTGGATTGGGGTAGGATATTGTATGGGATAAGTGGTTACACCCTTCCTTAAGCACTCCAATTGTTTCATTTCTTGGATCCCATTTACCAACCCTTAGAGTCATTTCTTTTCCTTGGGGCTAGAGAGACTTGTCATCACTATGTATTGTTTATTTCATTCTTTTTCTCCCTTGATTCTCATACTAGAGATAGTTGCCTCTTTTTTATTTCAACAATCTCCCTTTTTATTTTCTTTTTGGCATTTTCTTTTTGTTCTTTTCTTTTCTTGCCTTCTCTTTTCATAGAGATCATTTTTTTTCTCTTTTTGTTTCCTTGATACCTCTTTTACATTCCTCAACTTTCCCTCCAAACTTATGCCTTAAGCAACTTATTTCATAAGAGTGTTAAGGAAGGTCCGGGTGCCAAAACAGGATTATAGGCAAAAAGGGTAAATACTTGTAGCATGGTTACCAACAGAGAAAGGCTAAAGGCTCAAAGGGGTTGACTAGGGATAACACACATCGGGTGGCAATAAAAATCTCAAACGGACTAAGAAAATCCTACAATCATTTACCAAACCAAGCAAACCTAGAATTTCGCCTTGAAACACATTCGGGATAAGTTCTAGACTATCCACTCAAGTTCCTGGACTAGAAAAAAAACAATTACCTCACCTCTCATGCAACTAAACCGTAAAAGAGGATAGAGTCTAAAGCCTACAACGATCACAATCAAGTTACAGATCACTATGGTCTAAACAACCACTCAATGATTATCAAAGTCAACTCAAGAACCTCAAAGTCACTAACTAGAACTATTTTCTTCCAAAAACCTTGTTTCAAACCATAAGCATGCAGTTAAGTGTGTTGGTGCCAAATGAAGCATAGATAGCTCTTTTTAGAGAATGACTTGGTTAGGGATTTTATTCATTACTACTTACTTCTATTATTACCTAAGCAAACACAGACTCATTCCTTTTAGAAAGTTGTCACACCATCCATCCTCGGGAAGAGTCACCTGGTTCACATAAAAGACCACCTTTGGAAAGAATCGTGGCATTAAAAAACATCAAAGGCTTATTATCCATACTACTAAGAAAAACATAAAAGCAACTAACATAAAAAGAAACTACTAACATAAACAAAACCAAAGTAAGCAAATAAAGAAGCTAATGAAAGTAACAACTACTAAAGATGGATAAAACACAAGTAATATAGAATCATCCAATTATTACATTCCAGAGTATCCAAATGTATCCAATGTATCAAATAAGGTCCACCCACCCACCCCCACCCCCGAATAAAAATAAGCATTGTCCCCAATGCTTAACAAAATAAGAGCAAAAGTAGAGAGGGAGAAGAAACTCCCTAAGTGTCCTCAGTCATCACTGTGTCCCCGACAACATCAGTCCTAATTGGTTCAGCCAACTGAATGTCATCATCAAGTTTGAGAGTGGCTGGAGAAGTGAAAATCGCACGCACTGCATCAGCAATGTCGGCGACAAGGAACGACTCCTCAGTCAAAGCAGTGGGAGCACC
>AWOL01S0032632.1:33712-87722 GCA_000715115.1 Nicotiana otophora
CCCCACCCCCGAATAAAAATAAGCATTGTCCCCAATGCTTAACAAAATAAGAGCAAAAGTAGAGAGGGATAAGAAACTCCCTAAGTGTCCTCGGTCATCACTGTGTCCCCAGCAGCATCAGTCCCTGTTGGCGCAACCAACTGAATATCATCATCAAGTTTGGGAGGGGCTGGAGAAGTGAACATCGCACGTACTACATCAGTAGTGTTGTCGTCAAGTCATGGCTCCTCAGACAGGCCATTGGAAGCATCCTGTGTAGATGGATCTAGGTGGAGCAAGGATGGTTCAATCAACATGTCAAAAGGCAAATCTCCGGCTGTAGCTAGTCGGGTCAGCTCAGTCCGAAGCCTATCCACTAACTTCTTGCTGGCCTGGAACTTCCTCATCTTCTTCACCTGCTTGGTCAACCCCTCGGTCATAGCACCATGATGTACTAATATGTTCATAATCACCTTCTGGTTATCCAAGATTTTGCTCAGCTTCTCATCAATGTCAGTTAGATCCCGGGGTTCCTGTGCAGATGACTTCCCTGCAATATCACTTGAGATCATAAACAGCTTTGAAGTATCTTCATACATCTAGTTGGTGAGACTCGCTAATATCTGAGAGACTCGTAGAGTAGAAAGTGGGCATGTAGGCATGGGCACGGGCCTCAGAGGTGGAGTAGGAACTGTCATAAGAGCTTTGGAAGGAACTGTTGAGGGAGCTGAAGATGGTGGCTTGGGCATAGCAGCTTCTGCAATGGTAGAAGACTCAGCCGATGTAGATGGAATATCGTATGGACCATAAACTACCACTATCGGCTCATCGACTGGCTAGTAGTAGTAGAAGGCTGAGCACTCCTCTTTGGGTTCCTTGGGTCCTGTAGCTTGCACCACTTAAATGGCCATGTCAGCTTGACCTTAGTGTCAAATGGCCTTGGTTCTACCTTAGCATCTGTCAGATACTTAGTAATGTTGAAAGACCTTAACGACCACCACATCCAGAAATCAGAGAAAGCATGGAGACTCACAAATCTATCCTCCCAAGCCTCCTTCTTCTTTATCCGTGATGCACTTGCCTATGTACCTTCTCCCCCTCTCCCATCATCAGGGACATCATCAGAATTAGACCCAGCAATAGCTACCTCGGACTCCTGGCTGGCAGTTTTCGACCCGTAGGAAGTCCTGTGGGATGTAAAAGTCCCATCTAGAGGCTCCGATCGCCCCTGTGGCCTGGATTGCTCCTCAGTGCGCTCCTCCGGAATAGACATAGAGTTTCCCTCGGAGGCTTCCATAGACAGGGCATATGAGCAAGACTCGGGAAGTCTCTACCTCTCCCTCGGCCTATTGTTGTTTTCTTTGATATGGACTTTAGCACACTTAGGGGCTAGGCACCTCTGCCTCCGCTTGAAACTTCTCCTCTTCCCTTAGTAGATTCACCTGGTCCTCATGATCTTACCATTGTCTGTATCAATACAACGAGAATTGTCAGTTGCAAATCATGATTCAACACAGTTAAGACTAATGTAAGCGAGTGAGAACAACATACTATAGAAATAGCTATTGTGCGGTCCGCACTTTATGAAGTGTGGACTGCATAATTCCAAGTGCGGCCACACTTCTGCACAGACGTGCAAAGGACTCAGATGCCTACTTCTGATAGACAATGCGGAGGTCATGCACGGCCGTAGAATTCATCTACGGCCTACACAATTTAAAGTGCAGTCTGCACTTCAGGGTCTCAGAAGGCAAGCCTCTGATAGACAATGTGGACCAAAACGCGACCTCTCCTGAAATTCTACGGTCCACATAATTAAAGTGCGGACACGGAAACACTATCCTACCACCAATTACCTTAGTTAGCAAACTATGAACCGCACAAATTCAAGTGCGGCCGCACATTTCAATTTCAGTCGAGCATGTCTTAAATATTACCTATGTTTTGCAAAACTTTAATCAAATCTACTTGGCAACATGGTATACATATAGAAATCGGTTAACCCAATTTCATTCTAGCATGTTTTAATAATTACCCATTACATAACTACCCCCACATGGATACAAGGATGGAATATAATAATAGATGGCCTAAAAAGAAGCTAGAAAGGAAAAATAAATTCAAAAATAAAAATGAAACACAATTAACATGAAATGAAGCATACTGGATGATGTAAGTATGCAAAGATCCTGTGATTACAAATGGGTGTGTGTGTTTGACAATGCTAGATCCTCAGTCAGACTCTTAGAGCAATAGTACTTTTTCAAAAGTGTGAGAAGCGTAAAATGAGGCCTAAGGTTCTTTTTTACTAAGCAAATTTGAGAGGGTAACGAGTCGAGTGCGGTCCGCACTCTTCTACCTGGCCATCAGTGGTCTGCTACTAATGTGCGGTCCGCACAATTTCACGTGTGGCCGCACAATTCTCTTTGAGGTCACACATTTTCCCCGCACTTACAGGTTAAAATATTAGAGACCCTATCATTTGACATCTAAATTAGCTCCAGAGAATGCGGTCCGCGGATAAACTCTGCAGCCGCACAAGGTCTTCTGCGGTGGCAACATTTTTGTGTGGCTGCACAAAGGAAAAATGCGGGCCGCATCTTCTCCTTCACTTATACAATTTTGTCCGCCCTTCTTTCATCTAACAATCATCCTCCAGCACACTTGAAATTAAGTTTAAAACAACAAATAACATCTAACTACAAAAAGTAAAAGGAAATAAACTTGGGTTGCCTTCCAAGAAGCGCTTATTTAACAGTATAACACGATGTAATGTCATACCATCCTCAAGTGAACTAAATAACCGCCAGAACATGGCTCTTCCCAACGTTTCCCAAGTAGTGCTTCATCCGATGACCATTGACTAGAAATATTTCATTGTTCCAGAACTTATCCAATTCATTCAAATGTGCAACCCGCAAGTTAGCGGCTACTCCCAATCAAGATTCAATTTCTTCAAGGCCCACATTGCCTTGTGCTCTAGTTCCACCGCACGATGACAAGCTTTCCCGAACACTAACCGGCATGGAGACATTCTGATAGGTATTTTGTAAGATGTCCTATATGCCGATAACGTATCATCAAGCTTTTTGGACCAATCCGTCCGATTTACATTCACCATTTGGGACAAGATACTCTTTATCTCCCGGTTGGAGTCTTACACTTGACCACTAGCTTGTGGATGATAGGGAGTCGTGACCTTGTGAGTAACACCATACTTGCTAAGTAAAGTGTCAAAAGCCTTATTGCAAAAATGTGACCCGCCATTGCTTATGATTGCACGTGGAGTACCAAATCTTGTAAAATATTCTTCTTCACGAAAGACACTACACTTCTAACCTCATTGTTTGGTAAGATGACGGCCTCAACCCATTTGGACATATAATCCACCGCGATAAAAATGTAAGTGTATCCACAAGAACTCACAAAAGGGCCTATAAAGTAAATTCCCCAAACATCAAAAATATCTATCTCCAAGATGCTTGTGAGAGGCATCTCATTTTTCATTGAAATTCCACCGGCCCGTTGACATTCATCACATCTTTTCACTAAGTCATTTGCATCTTTGTAAAGAGTAGGCCAATATAAACAACAACTTAGAACTTTGGCTGCCGTTCTTGTTCCACCATGATGACCACAATATGGTGAAGAATGACAAGCTCCAAGAATATCACCTTGCTTTTATTCCGGTACACTCCTTCTAATCACCCCATCTGTATAAATCCATAAAACGTATGGCTCATCTCAATAGTAATCATGACAATCTTTTTTGAGCTTTTATCTTTGGTTTGAAGATAACTCATCCGTAATGATACCACTCACAAGAAAATTTGCCAAGTCTGCAAACCACGGTACCTCTTTCATTAATAGTGCCAAAAGTTGCTCATCGGGGAAAGAGTCATTGATATCAAGGCCATCATCTGGCCTCCCCTTCTCCTCACAACGTGATAAGTGGTCCGCCATTTGGTTTTTACTACCTTTCTTGTCGTGAATGTCAATATAAAATTCTTACAACAAGAGCACCAATCTCATCAATCGAGATTTAGACTCCTTTTTTCTCATAAGATAGCGAAGCGCCACATGATTTGTGTGGACAATAACATTGGCATACATCAAGTACGGGCGGAACTTCTCAATTGCAAACACAATAGCAAGGAGTTCTTTCTTAGTAATGGTATAATTGATTTGGTCACTATTCATGGTCTTACTAGCATAGTAAACCGGATGAAAATATTTGTTGAAATGTTGCCCCAAAAGAGCCCCAATCGCTACATCACTTGCACCATACATGAGCTTAAATAGAAAACTCCAATTTGTAGTGGTAATGATAGGAGTAGTTATCAACTTGAACTTCAATTTTTCAAAATCTCTCATACAATCATCATTGAAATAGAACTTAGCATCCTTCTTAAGGATCTTACACAATGGGTTTACCACTTTAGAGAAATCTTTGATAAAGCATCGGTAGAGACCCGCATAGCCTAAGAAACTTTGCACACCCTTCACCTAAGTTGGGGGTGGAAGCTTAGAAATTACCTTAATCTTCGCCTTGTCAACTTCGATACCATTCTTTGAGATCTTATGGCCAAGGACAATTCCCTCCTCAACCATGAAATGACATTTCTCCCAATTGAGCACCAAATTGGTCTTTTCACATCTAGCCAACACTTTATCCAAGTTTGCAAGACAATCATCAAAAGAATCTCCAACCACCAAGAAGTCATCCATAAATAATTCAAGGTAGTCCTCCACCATGTGCATGAAAATAGCCATCATACATCGTTGAAAAATCGTCGGTGCATTGCACAAACCAAAAAGCATCCTCTGGAAAGAAAACCATAAGGACATGTAAAGGTTGTTTTCTCTTGATCTTCTGGATCAATAAGAATTTGGTTGTAGCCCGATTACACTCAAGCAAATAATAGAAAACACTGCCGGCCAATCTATCGAGCATTTGGTCCATGAAAGAAAGTCGAAAGTGATTCTTCCTTGTGACTTTGTTGAGCTTGCGATAATCCATAAAAACTCCCCAACCGCTCACCGTTTTTGTGGGAATCAGCTCATTCTTCATATTGGTTACAACTTCCATGCCCCTTTCTTTGGGACATATTGAACCGGAGAGGTCCATGAGCTATCGGAGATGGTGTATAAAACCCCGGCTTCCAACCACTTGATAATCTCTTTCTTGACCACTTCCTGTGTAGCCTCATTGAGTCTCCTTTGATGTTGAATGGATGGTTTAGCACCATCCTCCAACTTGAACTTATGCATGCAAAATGCGGGGCTTATACCCTGAATATCCGCCAAAGACCACCCAATAGCCTTCTTCCTCTTTTGCAACACCGCCAATGTGGAATCAACCTACACGTTAATCAAACAAGAGGAAAGAATAACCGAAAAAGTAGAACAAGGGCCAAGAAATTGATACCAACGATGTGGTGGAAATGGCTTCAACTTCAAGGTAGGTGGCTCTTAAATATAAGGTTTTGTAGGAGGAGTCTTCCTATTCTTAAGATACAAAGATAATTTCCGGGGTACATAGTTGTACGACCCCATTCTTTGCAAAGAGTTCACACATTCCATGAAACCATCCATCTTGTCATCATCAAAGTTGAGCAAAACGGCGTCCAACATATCACCAAGACACTTATATCATCAATAATAACATCGGTCACCAAATCCACAAAAGAACACACCTCATTTCTATTTGGTTGCTGCATAGACTTGCACACACGGAATACCACTTTTTCATCACCAACCAAGAAAGCGAGTTCTCTGGCTTCCACATCACAAAGAGTCTTACCTGTAGCAAGGAAAGGTCTTACAAGAATGATAGGCACTTTATAATCAATTTCATAATCTAGAATAACAAAGTCCGTCGGTAGAATGAACTTATCAACGCGGACCAAAATATTCTCAATCACTCCCAATGGCCTCCGCATGGTATGATCGGTCATTTGCAACCTTATAGATTTGGGTCTTAGTTTCTCAATTCCCAAAGTTTTAAACACTGAGTAGGGCATCAAATTGATACCCTCATTCCCCCAAGATCACATAGAGCTTTAGAAAAATTGACACTCCTGATAGTACAAGGTATCGTGAAAGCGCTGGGATTCTATAACTTAGGAGCCATGGAATGAACAATTGCACTCACTTGATGAAAGACTTTGATAGTTTTAAAATTTATCGCCCTCATTTTGGTCACAAGATCATTCATAAACTCGGGATAACCGGGCATTTGTTCCAATGCTTCCACCAATGGCACATTAATAGAGAGAGTTTTCATCAATTGAATGAAATTCTTGAATTGATTCTAACCATTTTTCTTGGCAAGTCTTTGAGGCTTAGGCAATGGTGCCTTAGCCTATTTCACTACCGGCTCTGATATGTCTATGATGTGCTCCCTAGATGGGTTCACCTCCTCTTGAGTCTCCTCTACACTTTTATCAATGTCAATCTGAACCTTATCATTTGCTTGAATATCATTGTTTGGGATTTCCTCCTCTTGCATCACTTAGTCATCATCCACAAGTGTCCTTTCACTTGAGGTGAGTGTATTCCAGCCTCTTCCATTTCTTGTGATAACCGCCATAGCATGCCATGTATTGTTACCACACTTTGGGTTCACTACCGTATCACTTGATAGTGCACTATTAGGACGAGTATTAAGAGCTTGAGATATTTGCCCCATTTGAACTTCAAGATTATGGATTGATATGGTATGTGAGGAAAGTTGTGCATCTGAATCGGCATTCTTCTCCATCATTTGCTTGAATATATTCTCAATGCGGCCCATCTAATTGTTTGAATAACTTGAACCATGGGAAGGATAAGAAGGTTAGTTGCTAGGTTGTTGGTACATTGGGGGCCTTTGAAAACCTGACCCTCGATTTCCTTGATTGTTATTATTTCCCCAACCACTTTGATTGTTTCCTCCCCAATTTCTTTGGTTGTTTCCACTCCAATTTCCTTGGTTGCTATTGTTATGCCAATTTTCTTGATTGTTAGAACTTTAGTTGCCTTGGTTATTTTGTGGTCACCATTGTTGTTGATTGGAGCCTTGGAAATTATTTCGTTGCCCTTGGTAATTGTTCATAAATTTTACCTCTTCCTATTGCTCATGATAAGAATAATCTTGATCAAAACTACCATCATCTTGAGCATAATTCTCCACTCGGGTTTGAATTTATGGACCCTTGGTCCTCTTCTTGTTGACCAACACATTTACCCCTTTTATAGCATGAACTCGCATAGGAGTTTAAACTTGATTATGTTGGGCCTTGGCAAGTTGAGTCATAGTTGTTGTCAATTAGGCAAGGGCTTGCCCATGGTCTTGCAACTCTTTATGGAGGTGAATCATGTTGGGATCACCTTGTAGAACATTAGCTTGGGATTGCCAACCAGAAGATGTTTCAGCCATCTCAACAAGAATCTCACATGCCTCCGCATTAGGTGTTGTCATAAAGTTGCCTCCGGCAAATTGATTGACCATACATTGGTTCATAGTATTAATACTATGGTAGAAAGTTTTTGAATCATGTTGCCGGTCATATCATTCTTCGGGCACTCCTTTACCATTGTCTCATACTGCTCCCAATTTCATGCAAAGGTTCATTGGGATCTATCTTGAAAGACAATATTTCATCCCTAAGAGTAGCCATGTGCCCGGGAGAGAAAACATTAGCAATACACTTTGCCGCCAATTCATACGAAGTATGGATCGAATGATTAGGCAGCGTTCCTACCCAAGGTCACATTTGTGACTTCTGCACTTGAACAGAAGGGCAGAAATACGGGACTTAGCTTTACTTCTCATATTTTAGAATCATAGTAGGAGGCAATTATTAGGAGGGATTTACACATACAATCATTGGGTAAGGGATTTTGATCCTATTTCAATTATAATATATGATTATCTATGAGATTTAACCTCATATCCATGGAACTTGATGAGAAGTTTTGGTGGATTTTGTCTATGTTTTGAAAAATAAAAATTGGAGATTTGAGAGTCGAATTGGACTCAAATTGGAAAACAAAAGACATATATGGACTCGTGGAGTTATAGGTAATTGAGATCTATCCTTAGACCCGAGTTTTGACCAGGCGATCCCGGGGTTGACTTTTGTTAAATTTTGGGGAATTGTGTAAAGATCTTAACTTTAATTATCGGAATTAGTTTTTCTTACATTATTTGATGTTATTAAGTCATTCTTAACTAGACTTGAGCCGTGCGGAGGCGAATATTAAAGGAAACCCCATTATTTAGTGTTGATTTGTCCTAACTTTGTGTGGGAAAACCACCCTGTAGCATTTTGATTAATCTCACTATTTGAATTATGTGGGAGATGTGTACATGAGGTGACGAGCGTGTGCACGGGCTAATATGTGAAAATTGACCGGTATACTCTTAAGTTACTTATATGCATTTAATTAGTTGTTATTACATGCTATCTCTTTCATTGTTAAGTTTATTCCTATATGCTTTTAATTGAAGTTGCTAATACATGGATTATCTTTCATTGTTGAGTTTCTTCTTATGCATTTGTTTTAAAGTTGTTATTACATGGAATGTCTTTCAATATTGAGTTATTCTTCTGTTTCATTGTGTTGTAGTTGAGACTCTTGTATACATCGTTGTTGAGTCATGGGCTATGTTTTATTATGATATTGGTATTGTTGTTTGGAAATGTAATGGCATATGGGCACGTGTGGTGCAAGTTAATTATGTTGTGATTAGATGCGCATGCGGCAGTATAAGGGTGGTGATGTTGATGCGCATGCGGCGAGATAAGGGGGATTTATGCGCGTGTTGCTAGTAAGGGAAATTACTACTTGAAGCACATGCGGCGAGATAAGGGGGCTAAAACGCGTGAAGCTATTTTGAAAAAAATGTTCTTAAACTAAATGCAAGGCTCACGCGGAGATATAAGGAACCTTTGTGATTTATGACTTGTGATTTGTGAATATGAGGTGTGGCATCTTGGGGTGATTCTTATTGAAAACTTTGTATTGAAACGGCTTGATTATTTGGAATGTCATTTGTTTCCTTAACTGATTTTATTTGCATTTTAAATGTGTTCTTATTATTTAGTCGTTTTATCACATATTTATTTTTATAGTCATTTATTTCCTTTACCTCTCATTGTTGGCATTATATTAACCTTCCTTCCATTGCCAGCTTTACATTAATATTCTTTCCTTAATTAGCTTTATATTGTTATTATTTTCATTGTTAGCTTTATATTAATATCTTGCACAGATATTTCCATGTGTAGTGAGTGTCTTGACTTACCTCGCCGCTACTCCACCGAGGTTAGTCTTGATACTTATTGTGTACCGTTGTGGTTTACTCATACTATGCTTTTGCATATTTTGTGCAGATCCTGGTACCTTTGATGTGCCGGTCGTTAGCTAGCTTGTTGGAGATTTGCTATGGAGATTTCAAAGTATACCTGCCATTATACTCGCATGCCTCAAAGTCACCTTCTGAGCTTTACTTTACTATTGTTTACTTTCATTCCAAACAGTGATGTAATTGATATTCTTAGTTATTCTCAAAATAGCTTATGACTCTATGCTACCGGTTTTGAGGTTGTATAACTATTATTCGATTTTAGTTACATTATTTCATTTATCAGTTAATGTTTAATAGTTAAGTTTGTTATTTCTGTTAAATCTCATCATGTGTTAGGCTTACCTAGTCTTTGAGACCAGGTTCCATCACAATTACTAATGTGAGATTTTGGGGTCGTGACAAGTTGGTATCAGAGCTCTAGGTTCATATATAGGTGGTGCGAGTCATAAGCATATTTAGTAGAGTCTTACGGATCGGTACGAAGATGTTTGTACTTATCTTTGAGAGGATATGGAACTATTAGGAAATTCCACTTCTTTCATTCATTATCATTCAGAGTTGTTGATTTTAGAATCTTAACCTTTGTCTTATATTCTCTCACAGATAGTGAGGACACGCACTACTGGATCAGCTGAGTAGACACCCGCGCCCCCATCAGAGCTCCGAGAGGCCAGGGCTGAAGTAGAGGTCGAGGAGGGGCACGTGCCATAGCTAGAGCACCTACCACCAGTAACTCCGATTGGGGAGTAGGCACCTGAGATGCCTACTATTACCCCTAGAATCCAGGAGACCTTGACACATTTTGTGAGCATGTTTGGTACTTTAGCTTAGGCGGGATTGATCTCAATTGCTCCAACTATATTTTAGGTTAGGGGAGCAGTCCAAACTCCCATTGTCCGTACTCCAAAGCAGTGGGCCCAGGTTGATCAGGTTCTAGGGGTTATGCCAGCATTGCCCGTTATCGCGATTTAGCCTAAGGTCAGGCCAGAGGCATCAGAGGATGAGCAAAGGAGACTTGAGAGGTTCACAAAGTATATAGGTAGTGGTAGGCTTATGAGGAAGGCAGGCTAGCTGATGCAGTGCCACTCACTTGGACTCAGCTTTTCGTATATGTTTTTGAGAGAGTTCATCCCAAAGACCCTCCAGGATATGTGACGCATAGAGTTCGAGCAGTTGCGCCAAGGGACTATGACGGTGTTGTAGTATGCCATGAGGTTTAGTGAGTTGTCTCGCCATGCACTTGCTTTGGTTTCTACAGCTAGAGATCGAGTCCACAGATTTATCGAGGGGCTCAGCTATGGTCTTAGATTCAGTATGGTACGGGAGTTAGAGACTGAAACTCCATTTCAGCAGGATGTAGAGATCGCTCGCGGGTTGGAGCATATTCATGGCCAGGAGAGGGAGCATAGGGAGACCAAGAGGCCTCGAGATTCTGGAGGATTTAGTGGTTCTCAGACTGCGGTTTCATCTCGTCATGGTAGAGGTTATGTAGGTCGACCAGTTCATTCTGCGCTTTAGGCTACTCGCAGTGCTCCAGCCATTCTGAGGTCTCAAATCGCACATTATGCACAGCCACTTTCTAGTGCACCTCCTGTACAGGGTGCCCTTAGTGGTCATTCCAGCTGACCGAGTCAGGCTCAGTTCCAACAGCCACACATGTATAGAGGTTGTTTTGAGTGTGGTGATACTAGGCATATAGTGAGGGACTGTCCTAAAGTTAGGACGGGTGTACCTCCACAGGGTTCACGGGCTATGGTTACTGCTCCAGTTGCCACTCTACCTACACAACCAACTGGGGGTGGAGGTCAGGCGGGTAGAGGTCGTCCTAGAGAAGGAGGTCAAGCCCATTGCTATTCTTTTTCGGGTAGGACCAAGGTTGTTGCATCAAATGTTGTCATCATAGGTATTGTTCTGGTCTGTCATAAGGATGCCTCGGTATTATTTGATCAAGGTTCCACGTATTCATATGTGTCATCTTACTTTGCTTCATATTTAGATGTGTCTCGTGATTCCTTGAGTACTCATATTTATGTATCTATGCATGTGGAAGATTTTATTGTAGTAGACCGTTTCTATCGGTCGTGTTTGGTTACCATATGGGTTATAAAACTAGGGTTGGCCTTCTACTACTCAATATGGTGGACTTTGACGTGATATTGGACATGGATTGGTTATCGTCCTATCACGCTATTCTGGATTGTCATGCCAAGACCGTGACATTGGCTATGCCGGGCTTGCTGGAGTTAGAGTGGAGAGGTATATTGGATAATGTTCCTAGTAGGGTGGTTTCTTTCTTGAAATCACAACTGATGGTTGAGAAGGGGTGCTTAGAATATTTAGCCTTTGTGAGTGATGTCAATGCTGATACTCCTACCATTGAATCAGTTCCCATAGTGAGAGATTTTCCAGATGTGTTTCCAGTAGACCTGCCAGGCATTCTACCCGATAGGCATATTGATTTTGGTATTGACTTAGTGCAGGTAACTCAACCTATCTCTATTCCACCATGTCGCATGGCACTAGTGGAGTTGAAGGAATTAAAGGAATAACTTCAAGAGATGCTTGATAAGGGTTTGATCCGACTGAGTGTCTCGCCTTGGGATGCTCTAGTTTTCGATCAGCTTCAGGGTGCTCGAGTATTCTCATAGATTGACTTTAGGCCGGGATATCATCAGTTAAAGATCCAGAATTCAGACATTCCGAAGACGACTTTCAGGACTCGCTATGGTCAGTATGAGTTCTTGGTAATGTCATTTGGGCAAAATAATGCCCCAGCAGCATTCATGCACTTGATGAACAAGGTATTCCAGCCATATCATAATTCTTTCGTCATCATGTTCATTGATGACATATTGGTGTATTCTCGCAGCTGGGAGGATCATAAGCAGCACTTGAGGATCGTGCGCCAAACCTTGAGGGAGAAGAAGCTATATGCTAAATTCTCCAAGTGTGAGTTTTGGCTTGATTAGGTAGCATTCTTGGGTCATGTGGTGACTAGTGAGGGGATTAAGGTGGATCTAAAGAAGGTAGAGGCAGTTCAAAGTTGTCCTAGACTGTCTTCTGCTACTAAGATCCGTAGTTTTCTAGGCTTGGCTAGATATTATCGCTATTTTGTGGAGGGTTTTCATCCATCGTAGCTGATTTGACTAGATTGACTTAGAAGGATGCCCCATTCAGGTGATTTGACGAGTGTAAGGAGAAGTTTCAGAAGCTTAAGACTACATTGACCACAACTCCAATTCTATTTTTACCTTCAACGTCGGTTTCTTATACAACTTATTATGATGCTTCATGGATTGATATTGGATGTGTATTGATGCAGGAGGGTAGAGTAATTGCTTATGCTTTACGTCAGTTGAAGTCCCATGAGAAGAATCACCCAGTACATGATTTAGAGTTGGCAACCATTGTTCATACGCTGAAGATTTGGAGGCACTATCTCTTGGGTGTCTTGTGAGGTATTCACAAATCACAGGAGTCTACATCACTTATTTAAGCAAAAGGAACAGAGTTGGTTAGAGCTACTAAAGGACTATGATATCACCATTTTTTATCATTCACGGAAGGCCAATGTGGTGGCCAATGCTTTGAGTAGGAAGGCTGAGAGCATGGGTAGTCTTGCTTTTATCCCACTTGGGAGAGACGTTAGATTTGGATGTTCAGGCTTTGGCAAACAAGTTTGTGATTCCAGATAGTTCGAAGCCTAGCCGGGTTCTTGCTTGCATGGTTTCACGATGTTCTTTGTTTGAGTGTATCAAGGCGTGTCAGTATGATAATACCCACTTGCTTGTCCTTAAGGATATGGTGCAGCACGGTGATGCCAAGGAGGTTACTATTGGAGATGATGGGGTGCTGCGGATGCAGGGCCGAATTTTTGTGCCTAATGCAGATGGGTTGCGTGAGTCGATCCTTGAGGAGGCCCATAGTTCGCGGTATTCCATTTATCCAGGTGTCATGAAGATGTACCAAGACTTGAGGCAGCACTACTGATGGAGAAGAATGAAGAAAGATATTGTGGAGTATGTAGCTCGGTGTTTGAACTATCAGTAGGTGAAGTATGATCATCAAAAACAGGGCGGTTTGCTTCTGAGGCTTGATATTCCAAAGTGGAAGTGGGAGCGTATCACCATTGATTTTGTAGTAGGACTTCCATGGACCTTGAAGAAATTTGACTCAATGTGGTTATTGTGGACAAACTAACCAAGTCTTCATACTTCATTTCGGTCCTGACAGCATACTCTTCAGAGCAGCTGCTCTCGGATTTATATTCGTGAGATTGTTCGTCTACATGGTGTGCTAGTGTCTATTATCTCTGATCGAGGCACGCAGTTCACATTGTATTTCTCGAGAGTTGTTCTATGTGAGTTAGGCACACAAGTCGAGCTGAGCACGGCATTTCATCCCAGTAAGGTCGGGCAGTTCGAGCGCATTATTCGGATCTTGGGGGTTCATGGGATCAGTTTCTATCGCTAGTAGAGTTTGCCTACAATAATAGCTATTAGTCGAGCATCCAGATGGCTCTTTACGAGGCCTTATATGGGAGGAGATTTCATTCTCCGATTATATGGTTTGAGCCAAGGGAGGCTTAGTTGTTGGGCACTGATTTGGTTAGATATGCTTTGTAGAAGGTAAAGTTAATTCAGGATCAGCTTCATATGGCACAGTCCAGGCAGAAGAGTTATGCCGATTGGAGGGCTCGTGAAGTAGCATTCATGGTGGGTGAGAGAGTTTTGTTCAGAGTTTCGCCCATGAAGGGTGTGATGAGGTTCGGGAAGAAGAAAAAGTTGAGCCCTCTATATATTGGCCCTTTTTAGATCCTTGAGAGAGTGGGTGAAGTAGCTTATAGACTTGCATTGCCACCCAGCTTGTCGGAAGTTCACTCGGTGTTTCATGTTTTCATGCTCCGAAAGTATTATGGTGATCCTTCATATGTATTAGATTTCAATTCAGTCCAATTGGAGAAGGATTTGACATATGTTGAGGAGCCGGTGTCTTCTTGGACAGGCGGGTCCGAAATTTGAGGTCAATGGATAGGTCAACCAGTCGAGGAGGCGACCTGGGAGACCGAGCACGACATGCGGAGTCGGTATCCTCACCTTTTGGGTTCCTCAGGTATGTCTTGATACTCGTTGGAGGATGAACATTTATTTTAAGAGGGGGAGAATGTAACGACCCGACCGGTCGTTTTGTATATTTGAGCCTTGCTTCCCCTTTTGATGCTTCACTTTTATGTATTTGTAATTTTATGACTTACGGGAATGGTTGGTTTCATTTCGGGAAAGTTTTGGAATGATTTGGATCCTTTAGTTCTTGGTTTAGAATCTTAAGTTCAAAATATTGACCGAGATTTATCTTTTTGGAAAACAACTCCGAAACGGTGTTTTGATGATTTCAATAGATTTGTGCAGTAATTTTGGGCTTATAAGGTGCATGCCCGAATTTGACTTCGGAGGTTCTTAGGTTGATTTGGCTTGTTTTGCCGAAAGTTGACAATTTGAAGGTTTAGAAATTTCTTAAGTTTGACTATAGGTTCAATTTATATCTATCAGGTTCGGATTTTGATTTTGGGACTTGGAATATGCCAGTTTTGTCATTTGAAATATGTCTACAAAATTTGGTGTCATTATGAGTTGGTTTGATTGGAGTCGAACGTTTGGTTGTGATTTTAGCGATTCTTGAGTTCATTGTAAAATTGCATAAGTCTTAAGGTCCGATTCGTAGTTCCAGGTGTTATTTTGGTGTTTTGATCGTGCAATCAAGTTCGTATGATATTTTTAGACTTGTGTGAAAGTTTGGTGTCTAGCCTTGAGGGCTATAGTGAGTTTCGGACGTGTTTCAAAATGGTTTGAACTTGTTTCAGGTTGCTAGTGAGTTGGTGCTATAGTTATCGCAAGAGCGAGCACCAACATCGCAATTGCGAAAGTGGCATGGGAATCTCTCATAATTTTGATACCTCAATCGCAATTGGGAAAGCTGGCCTTGGGTTGGATAGCTCGCATTTGCGGCCAACTGGCCGCATATGCGAAAGGGACTGACTTCTCAAATGCGAAGTTAGAGTCACATTTGCGACAATTCCCTGAGTTGTCAGGCGCCGCATATGCGATGTGTTGTTCGTATTTGCGACATCTGCACCTGAACAAAAGGGCTAAAATACGGAACTTAGCTTCATTTATCGTATTTTAGAGCTCTAGACTCGGTAGGAGGCGATTTGGATGAGGAATTTTCATATAAAATCATTGGGTAAGTGATTTTGATCCTATTTCAATTATATTAAATGATTCTCTATGAGATTTAACCTTTTATCCATGGAATTGGATGAGAATTTTAGGGGGATTTTGTCTATGTTTTAAAAAAATAAAAATTTGAGATTTGAGAGTTGGATTGGACTCAGATTTGAAAACAAAATACATATATGGAGTCGTGAGGTTATGGATAGTCGAGATCTACCCTTGGACTCGTCTTTTGATTGGGCGGTCCCGGAGTTCCGAATTGGTTTCTCTTGCATTATTTGGTGATATTAAGTCGCTTTTGGCTAAACTAGCCGCGCGAAGGCGAATTTTAAAGAAAAAACCATTTCTTTAGTGTTAATTTGGGCCTAGTTGAGGTAAATATCTTGCCTAACTTTGTGTGGGGGAATCAACCCATAGGATTTGGATTAATTTCACTATTTGAATTATATGGGAGATGTGTACATGAGGTGACAAGCGTGTACACGTGACTCATATGTAGAAATTGACCGGTTTAGTCTTTTAGTTTACTTATATGCATTTAATTAGTTGTTATTACATGTTATCTATTTCATTGTTAAGTTTATTCCTATATGCTTTTAATTGAAGTTGATAATACATGGATTATCTTTCATTGTTAAGTTTCTTCTTATGCATCTGTTTTGAAGTTATTCTTACATGGAATGTTTTTCAATGTTGAGTTATTCTTCTGTTTTATGTGATGGTATTGTTGTTTGGCAATGTTGTGACATATGGGCACGTGTGGTGCGAGTTTATTATTGTTTTGTAATTAAATGTGCAAGCGGAGGTATAAGGGTGGTGATGTTGATGCGCATGTGGCGAGATACGGGAAATTTATGCGCATGTTGCTAGTAAGAAATATTACTACTTGAAGAACACGCGGCGAGATAAGAGGGCTAAAGTGCGTGAAGCTATTTTGAAAAAAATATTTTAAAACTAAATGCCAGGCTCACGCGGCGATATAAGAAAGCTTTGTGATTTATGACTTCTGATTTGTAAATATGAGGTGTGGTATCTCGGGGTGATTCTCATTGAAAATCTGGTATTGGAACGGCTTGATTATTTGGACTGTCATTTGTTTCCTTAACTGATTTTACTTGCATTTTAAATATGTTCTGATTATTTAGTGGATTATCACATATTTATTCCTTATAGTCATTTATTGCCTTTACCTCCCATTGTTGGCTTTATATTAACCTTGCTTCCATTGCTAGCTTTACATTAATATTCTTTCCATAGTTAGCTTTATATTGAGTTTCTTTTATTGTTAGTTTTATATTAATATTTTGCACAAATCTTTCTATGTCTAATGAGTATCTTGACTTACCTCATCACTACTTCACTCAGGTTAATCTTAATACTTACTGAGTATCGTTATGGTATACTCATACTATATTTTTGCATATTTTGTGCAGATCTAGGTACCTCTTAGCGTGCTGGTGTTAGCTAGTTGTTGGAGATTTGCTACGGAGACTTCAAGGTATGCCGGCCATTATTCTTGCAGGCCTTGGAGTCACCTTCTGAGATTTACTTTACTACTATTTACTTTCATTCCAAACAGTGATGTAACTGATATTCTTAGTTACTCTCAATAGTCCTTATGACTCTGTACTACCGGTTTTGGAGTTGTATAACTATTGTTCGATTTTAGTTACATTATTTCATTTATCAGTTAATGTTTAATAGTTAAGTTGGTTATTTCTGTTAAATCTCATCATGAGTCTTAGAGACTGTACTGTTAAACTCTCAGCATATACTAGGCTTACTAAGTTTTAAAGACTAGGTGCTATCACGATCCTAAAGGTGGGATTTTGGGATAGTGGCAAACTAAATCCCTCTTTTGAGCATTTTGTTTTGTCGTTTGATCTAAGGCTTCCTACTAGTTCATTGTTTTTCTTCTCCCATTGAAATTTAGAGATCTACTTAGCCGAGAAAGATTACTCAAGACCTGGCACACAAGAAGGAGGCGCGGGCAAAGCACTCCGATCTATATCACGGTAGCGATGCTTATTTGTGGGTGGAATTGCGGTGTCTTAAACATGAATGATGTAAAATTCCTGACAAAAGCTTCTTCCTCTTCTTCTTCTTTTTAATCTCAGGAAGAAACAATTCTAGGCAAATTGAATTTTCTTTGCTAAGCTTCGTATACATTTCCATTGGATTTGAATGATGGAATGGAGTGTAACGAGCTAACAAGAGAATAATGGAAGAGAAATTTCTAACCAAATGAATGGTATAAAAACAAGATCAAATCAAAGAATGTGCAAATTTTAAAGGCAGATGGAAAAAAAAATCATACTCCTGTTTTATTCTAAGGAAATGTTTTAAAAGATTATGTTTACAAAATTAATTAACTAATAGTATATATTATTAATTAAGTATATTGTTATGTTTTATATTAATGAAAAATAGATTAAAAGAATTTTTACAAGGAAAATTAAACTAAGAAACAATTATTACAAAGAAAATTAAAAGTTAAAGAATCGTAAACTAAATTTGAGGGCAGGCTTTTGAAATTATCCCTTATTTGTTTATTTATATATTTTTTATTTATAAAACCCTTTTAGGGCAGTCCTTTTCCCAAACCATTAATCTTTCTGGCCGGTTACTCAATCCCTTCCTGCCTCACTCTGCAAATCAGGCAACCGGCAACGGCGAGTCTGTCCGGGGCCTATCTAGGTAATAGGGTATGATTCATCCTTTCCCACAAGTGTATATATATATATATATATATATATAGGGGGCGGAAGGAGTTCATCCAAACCCCCTTCATCGGAAAATTGCATTGTTTATATAGGGGTAATTGTTTTATTTATGCATATATATAATATCTTGAACACCCTTGACACAAGCCAAAAGTGTGGCCCGGTGGTCAAGGGGGTTCAGATTTTGTAGAAGGTCGCAGGTTCCATTCATGTTAAATGCAATCTTACGCTTTTCACATCAGGCTTTGTTTTAAAATTTTAAACCAAGTAAAACGACGTTGTATTTCTGTAACGACCCGACCAATCGTTTTTCTTTCTAGATCCCCGTTCCCCTAATTAAGACTCTCCGTATGTGCTTTTACAGTTTTATGACTTGCGGGGACGGTTAATTCCGGCTTGGAAGGGTTCAGGTTGAAATCGGAACACTTAGTTCATTAATTTTAACTTAAAAGGGTTAAATTTGACTTGAGTCAACATTATAGTAAACAACCTCGGAATCGAGATTTGATAGTCCGAATAGGTTCATATGATAATTCTGAACTTAGGTGTATGTTCGGATCGGGTTTTGGATGAACCAAGAGTGTTTCAGCACTTAATATTGAAAGTTGGCACATTGGAGGTTTTTCAAGTTCTTCAAATTTAGTTTGGAGTAGGTTTTAGTGTTATCGAGGTTCGTTCGGGTTTCCGAGCCCGGAAATAGTTCTGGGTGGTGATTTGTGACTTGCCCGCAAATTTTGGCGTTATTCCGAGTTGATTTGATAGGAATCCGACACGCAAAAGTGTTTCTAGAAGTTTTTGAGTTTAATAATTTAATTCATGCATATTAGTGTCCGATTCGTGCTTCTAGATGTTATTTTGGTGTTTCGAGCGAACGAGCGGGTCCGTATTATGTTAGTGGATGTGTGAGTGTTATTGGATAGGGTCCCGGGGGCACCGGGTGTGGATCAGATTGGAAACTGGACTCGGAATTGGCTTGAAGGACTGCTGGTGCACCAATTCTGGTGCGTCCGCACCTGTGAGATTTCGGTCGCAGGTGTGAGCTTCTGATGGCAGAAGCAAGTTTGGGCGAGTGGTCAGTGGCCTGTAGAAGCGGAGAATTTCCGCAGAAGTGGCATCTCTTCTGCGATGAAAGGGCCGGAGTAGCTAGAAGGGGCTGGCCAGACCGTCTGCAGAAGTGAAGACAGGTGGCCAGGGCTTGGACCGCACCTGCGATGGTTTTTCCGCAGGTGCGGCGCCGCAGATGCGCCCCAGGATCCGCATAAGCGAAAATCGCTGGGGTAGTGAGGTTCTTTTAATCTCGGGACTAGGTCAATGTTAGCTCAATTCTTTCATCTCTTGGGCGATTTTGGATCTCTTTGAAGAGGGGTTTTCACCTAGCACTTTGAGGTAAGTGATTTCTATATGAGATGAGTTTAATACATGTATTTTGGGTAGATTCTTAGCATATAAAGTATAAAAATTGTGGGTTTAGTTGAAAAACCTAGATCTTGATAAAAATGAGATTTAACCACGAAAATGGTTATGGAGTTGGGTGAAATTATATATTTGAGTTCGTGAGGTTATGGGTAACAATTATCTTTGAAAATTTTCGAAATCTCGGCACGTGAGCCTGGGGTGAATTTTAGTAATCTTCCAATTTGGGTTGGGTAATTACTCTAATAGTTAAGTTATTAACTTTTGAGCGTATATTGATTAATTTATATGATATTTGGCTAGCTTCGGATTGTTCGGCACCAAGTTGGGTCCTTAGAGTGAATTTATGGCCGAAAAGTGAGCGTTGAGACGAGATCTCTTGCCTAACCTTGTAAGAGAGAGTTTACCCAATAGGTAATTTAAATTACTATTTGCATCTAATTGTGAGGGCTACGCACGCATGAGGTGACGAGAGTCCGTGCGTAGCAACTAATTATGCTTAAGTCCGAATAGCTTAAGACCCAAATCATGAAATACTTGTATTGTTTGTACTTTATTTGTTAATTTAAATGCCTAAATTATATTGAAACTTGATAAAGGATTCGTAAAGACCGAATTTCACTTACTTGAGTTTTGACGGGTTACTTGACCGTTAATAGAAATTGTGCATCTTTGTGTATAAGCCTCGTAATATCTTTCAAATTGGATGTTCATAAAGTATTCTCTCTTCTTGTGGAGCGGGTCGAACGCCTTGGCAATATAATAGATGCATCTATGGTTCGTGTCTCTCGACTCTCGGCAGTGTACACATTATTCTGGATCGCGCCATACGACCTCGGCATAAATCGTGCGTGTTAATTCTTGGAGACCGAATACACTTGATAATAGTTTCATGAATTGAGAGGTTATCATTTATTTATTGGCCCGAAACTTATTTGGAATTAGTATATGTTATTGGAAGACTTTTGGAATCTAGTATTAGTTAAAGAATCATTTAATTACTGTTGTTATTGTGGTAGTATTATTATTCACATATTCTATGCATATTTAGTATTCCTGTCTTTTACTGTTAGCCAATAGTAAGTGTTGATGTCGACCCCTCGTCATTACTTCTTCAAGGTTAGACCGGATACTTACTGGGTACATGTTGTTTATGTACTCACGCTACACTTCTGCACTAATCGTGCAGGATCTGAGGCAGGTGCATCTTGCAGTTATCCTGGCACGCACCACCGTTACCTCGAGGCCTAGTGGTGAGCTGCTTTCTGAGTCCGTTTTGCAGCACCCGGGGTCTCTCTTTTGTATTTACTTTCTGTCTCTCTACTTCACACAGTAGCTTAGTGTTTTGTATATTCTACTAGTCGCTCATACACTTGTGACACCAGGTCTTGGAACACATGCTAGTAGACTTTATAGTTTTGGAGTATTTATTTCACTGCATTTGCTCTCTTTTTCGCTTTCGCTTCACTTTATTAAATTTTCTACTACTTATTTTCTTAATAAATGAAGTTTCAACTTGGAACTTTATTAAAAAAAACAATTATATAGTTAGTTCACCGTTGGCTTGACTAGCGGCGGTGTTGGGCACCATCACGACCTATAGGAGACAACGGGTTGTGACAACATGGTATGAGAGCACTAGGTTCACGTAGGTCTCACGAGTTATGAGTAGGCCTAATAGAGTCTTGCGACTCGGTGCAGAGATGTCCGTACTTATCTTCGGGAGGCTATAGGGTGTTAGGAAACTACTCTTTCTTCATCTCCTATCGTGCAGTTGATGTTGTGCTAAGTATCTTTCTCTTATTCTCTCACAGATGGTGAGAACGCGCGCAGCAGATATACCCGAACATTTAGGAGTCGTTCCCCCTGTTGCTAGAGGATGAGGGAATCCTAGTGTTGCTCCAGTTATGCCACCAGCGGATCAAGTAGAGGATCCTATTATTGAGGAGAAGGGAGGGGTGCCTGCAGCGGAGCCGGCCCCAGTGGATCCGCGCGAGGATTCCAGGAGGTCATGGGTCGTATGCTGTTGTTCATGGATTCTATGACTCAAGCTGGTTTATTTCCAGCATGCCCAGCCACATCTCACGCGGGAGGGGAAGCACAGACCCTCACCGCTCAGGCTCCAGGGCATACACCTGCCGTATATCAGACCCCGGGCACACTACATGTGGGCGGAGCTCAGCCAGTTGCAGCAGCTATTCCTGAGCTAAGACCAGCTGCGGCCCGCAATCTGCAGAAGCTATTGGACCGATGGACCAGGCTCCATCCTCCTATCTTGGGAGGTGAGCAACATGAGGACCCCCAGGACTTTATTGATCATTGTAGGGACAGACTGCACAACATGAGGATATTGGAGTCCTACGGGCTAGACTTCACCACCTTTCAGCTGGAGGGCAGGGCCCGTAGATGGTGGCATTCCTATCTTCTCGGCAGACCAGCAACTTCCCCTCCCATGACATAGGAACAGTTCACATGCCTCTTCCTGGACAGATATATTCCACCCTCTCAAAGGGAAGAGTTCTAATTTCAGTTCAAGCATCTCCAGCAGGGCCAGATGTCGGTGACCAACTATGAGGCGAGATTCTCTGAGTTGTCTCGCCATGCACTTATGATACTACCTCCCGATGCAGAGAGAGTGCGGAGGTTCGTTGTGGGTTTGCACTCCGGTATTCAGGCCACTATGGCCCGAGAGGTTGAGATAGGACCTCGTACGAGCTAGTTGTGGAGATTGCTCGGAGGATTAAGGGCGTTCGTCCGGAGCCGAGAGCAGCTGACGAGGGATAAGCAGTTTCGATATTCTGGACGGTTCAGTGGTGCTCCGGCTGGGGGTAGAGGTCAGTTTTTGAGTGGTCAGTCTAGCAGACCCACATATCCAACACCGCCGCCTTCTCAGGGTGCTCCAGTGCGGCCCTATTTCAGCGCCATCCCAGAGAGTTCCTACCGTCCACCAGCTATTCAGGGTTCTTCCAGTGGGCCTTCAAGCCATCAGGGACAAACTTTAGGTCAGTAGTCCACCGTACTGAGAGGTTATTTCAAGCCCGGAGATCTTGGTCATGTGAGCAGGTTCTGCCCCACGCATCGTGGCAAGGCAGTGCAGCAGGGTCTGCCGCCTATGATTACAACATCAGCTACCACAACAGCCATCCGGCCGCCAAGAGGTAGAGGGCAGCGGGTAGGGGCCGTCCTAGATGTGGAGGACAGTTAGGTGGTGCTCTAGCCGGGTTCTATGACTTTCCAGCCAGACCAGATGCAGCAGCCTCAAATGTCATGATCACACATATTATTTCCGTCTGCGGTAGGGATGCTTCAGTACTATTTGATCTAGGGTCTACGTATTCATATGTTTCATCTCTGTTTGCTCATTTTCTAGTGTTCCTCGTGAGTCCTTGGGTACTCTTGTTTATCTGTCCATACCAGTGGACAATCCCGTTGTTGTGGATCAGATCTTTCGGTCCTATATCGTGACTTTCTATGGTTATGAGACTAGAGCGGATCTTCTATTGCTCGATATGACCGACTTTGAGATCATCCTGGGTATGGATTGGTTGTCTCCATATCACGCCATCCTTGATTTCCATGCCAAGACTGTTACCTTGGCGATGCCAGAGTTGCCTAGATTGGAGTGGAAGGGTTCATCTGTCAGTGCATCTAGTCGGGTTATCTCTTTTCTGAAGGTCGACACATGGCCGAGAAGGGTTGTTTGGATTATCTTGCTTATATTCAGGATACTACTACAGAGACTCCAGTGATTAATTCAGTGCCCATGGTTCGAGAGTTCTCCGATGTGTTTCCTTCTGATCTTCTAGGCCTGCCACCAGATTGTGATATTGATTTTTGTATTGATTTATATCTAGATACCCAGCCTATCTCTATTCCACCGTACTGCATGGCTCCGAAAGAGTTGAAGGAGTTGAAAGAACAGCTTGAAGAGTTACTAGCAAATGGGTTCATCAGACCGAGTGTATCGCCTTGGGGTGCACCGGTGTTATTCGTGAAGAAGAAGGATGGGATTATATGTATATGAATTGATTACCTCCAGTTGAACAAAGTTACCATTAAGAACAAGTACCCATTGCCACATATTGACGATTTGTTTGACCAGTTGTAGGGTGCCAGGGTGTTTTCTAAGATTGATTTGAGGTCGGGGTATCATCAGTTGAAGATTCGTGATTCAGATATTTTGAAGATGGCTTTTCGGTCTAGATATGGCTACTATGAATTTCTAGTGATGTCCTTCGGTTTGACTAATGAACCGACGACATTTATGGATTTGATGAACCGGGTGTTCAGGCCATACATTGATTCGTTTGCAATTGTCTTTATTGATGACATTTTGATCTACTCGCGTAGCATGGAGGAGCACGGGCAGCATTTGAGAGTGATGTTTCAGACCTTGCGGGTTGGGGGGTTACTTATGAGCTTGCTTTGCCTCCCAGTCTATTAGGAGTTCATCCGGTTTTCCACGTGTCTATGCTCCGGAAGTATCATGCCGACAAGTTGAATGTGTTAGACTACAGCACGGTTTAGCCAGATGAGAGCCTAGGTTATGAGGAGGAGCCAGTTGCCATTGTTGACAGACATGTTCGCCAGTTAAGGTCCAAGAAGATTTCTGCGGTAAAGGTTCTGTGGAGAGGTCAACCAGCCGAGAAGGCGACTTGGGAGACCGGGGAGGACATGCGGAGCAGATATCCACACTTATTCAGCACTCCAGGTACGATTCTAGACCCGTTCGAGGACGAACGTTTGTTTAAGAGGTGAAGAATATAATAACTCGATCAGTTATTTTGCTTTCTAGATCCCCGTTCTCCTAATTAAGACTCCCCGTATGTGCTTTCATTGTTTTATGATTTGCGGAGACTGTTAGTTCGGGCTTGGAAGGGTTCGTGTTAAAATCAGAATACTTAGTTTCTTAACATTGAATTAAAAGGGTTAAGTTTGAATTTAGTCAATATTATAGTAAACAACCTCGGAACTAGGATTGTATGGTCCCAATAGTTTCATATGATGATTTTGGACGTGGGTGTATGTTCGAATCGGGTTTTGGATGACCCGAGAGCGTTTCGACACTTAATATTGCAATTTGGCACATTGGAGGTTTTTCAAATTCTTCAAACTTGGTTTGGAGTAGGGTTTGGCGTTATCGAGGTCCGTTCAGGGTTCCGAGTCTGGGAATAGTTCTGGGTGGTGATTTGTCACTTGCCCGCAAAATTTGGCGTCATTCCGAGTTGATTTGATAGGAATCAGACATGCAAAAGTGTTTCTAGAAGTTTTTGAGTTTAATAATTTGATTCATACGTTTTAGCGTCCGATTCGTGCTTCTAGATATTATTTTGGTGTTTCCAGCACGCAAGCGGGTCAGTATTATGTTGTTGGATGTGTGCGTGTTATTGGATAGGATACCAGGGGCCCCGGGTGTGGATCAGATTTGAAACCGGACTCGAAATTAGCTTGGAGGACTGTTGGTGCACCAGTTCTGGTGCGTCCGCACCTACGAGATTTTGGCAGCAGATGTGAGCTTATGATCGCAGAAGCAGATTTGGGCGAGTAGTCAGTGGCCCACATAAGCGAGGAATTTACGCATAAGTGGTCTCGCTTCTGCGATGAAAGGGCTACAGGAGCGAGAAGGGGCTGACCAGGCCTAGATTACAGGTGTGACGTGGCTTCCGCAGAAGCGAAGGCAAGTAGCCTGGGCTAGGACCGCGTTGGTGATGGTTTTTCCGCAGGTGCGGTGCCGCAGACGCGCGCAGAAGCGAAAATCGCTGGGGCAGTGAGGTTCATTTAATGTCGGGAGTTAGTCAATTCTAGCTCATTTCTTTCATCTCTTGGGCGCTTTTGGAGCTCTTTGAATAGGGGTTTTCACCTAGTACTTTGAGGTAAATGATTTCTATATGAGATAAGTTTAATATATGTATTTTGGGTAGATTCTTAGCATATAAAGTGTAGAAATTGTGGGTTTAGTTGAAAAATCTAGGTCTTGATAAAAATGGGATTTAACCACGAAAATGGTTATAGAATTGGATGAAAATTATATATTTGAGTTCGTGAGGTTATGGGTAACAATTATCTTCGAACATTTCCTGAATCAGGCACATATGATCGGGGGTGAATTTTAAGAATCTTCCAATTTGGGTTGGATAATTACTTTAATAGTTAAATTATTAACTTTGAGCGTATATTGATTAATTTATATAATATTTGGCTAGATCCAGATTGTTCGGAACCAAGTTGGGTCCTTAGAGCTAATTTGTGGCTGAAAAGTGAGCTTTGAGATAAGGTAAGTCTCCTGGCTAACCTTGTAAGAAAGAATTTACTCCATAGGTGATTTAAATTGATATTTGCTTCTAATTATGGGTGCTACACATGCACGAGGTGACGAGAGTTCGTGCGTAGCAACTAATTATGCTTAAGGCCGAGTAGATTAAGACCCAAAATATAAAATACTTGTAATATTTGCACTTTACTTGTTAATTTATGTGCCTAAATTATATTGAAACTTGATAAATGATTCGTAAAGACTGAATTTCACTTACTTGAGTTTTGGCGGGTTACTTGACCGTTAATAGAAATTATGCATCTTTGTGTATAAGCCTCATAATAGCTTTTAAATTGGAAGTTTATAAAGTATTCTCTCTTCTTGTGGAGCGGGTCGAACAATTCAGCAGTATAATAGATGATTCTATGGTTCATGTCGCTCGACCCTCGACAGTGTACACTTTATTCTAGATCGGACCGTATGACCTCGACATAAATCGAGTATGTTAATGCTTGAAATCCGAATACATTTGATAATATTTTCATGAATTGAGAGGTTATTATTTATTTATTGGCCCAGAACTTATTTGGAATTAGTATATGGTATTGGGAGACTTTTGGAATCTACTATTAATTAAAGAATCATTTAATCATTTTTGCTATTATGTTAGTATTATTATTCACATATTTTATGCATATTTCGTATTCCTGTATTTTATTGTTAGCCTATAGTAATTATCGATGTCGACCTCTTGTCACTATTTCTTCGAGGTTAGACCGCATACTTACTGGGTACATGTAGTTTATGTACTCACGCTATACTTCTGCACTAATCGTGCAGGATCTGAGGCAGGTGCATCTGGCAGTTATTCCGGCGCGCACCCCCGTTACCCCGAGACCTAGTAGTGAGCTTCTTTCTGAGTCTGTTCTACAGCACCCGGAGTATCTCTTTTGTATTTACTTTCTGTCTACTCTACTTCAAACAGTAGCTTAGTGTTTTGTATATTCTACTAGTCACGCATACACTTGTGAAAACCAGGTCTTAGAACACATGCTTGTAGACTTTATGATTTTGGAGTATTTATTTCACTGCATTTTCTCTCTTATTAGCTTTCGCTTCACTTTATTAAATTTTTTACATCTTATTTTCTTAAAAAATAAAGTTTCAACTACTTGAAAATTTATTAAAAAGAACAATTACATAGTTAGTTCACTGTTGGCTTGCCTGGCGGCGACGTTGGGCGTCATCACGACCTATAGGAGAAATTGGGTTGTGACATTTTCCCTTTTAATTATATTTTCCCCCAAAAACGTGACTGATTGGGATTTCGGTTAAAAATCCCTAACTCCCTCTCTCTCTTTGTTTCCTCACTCATCTTCTACTCTCTCTCTTTCTCTCTCTCTCTTCGTTACCTCACGTTGCCTCAACCACTATTCTTCTCTCTGTTGCCTCGCCGGTCGCCGGTCGCCGATATTTCTTCTGTCATAGCTTCCCAGGTAAGTTCCTTTCTCTTTCAAACCCCTTTTTAGAATTTTATTAGTATTTCATTAATGAATATTATTTTTTAATCTAGGTTAATGACTCTTGTTTGTTGTTTCTCTATTCTTGATTCTATAGAATTTAGTACTGTATACTGTAGATTATTGAGTTTTCTAGTGCATTTACTTTGATAAACTTATGAAAAATAATTGCTGATTTTCCTTTTTTTAGAATTGAAATACTTTGGCTCGATCGTAGAGGCTAAACGCTTCTTTATAGATATTTGTTGTCCTTATTTCATCTGAGATGTTATTGAAAAAGAGTCTTAAAGTTTTGGCATGGTTTGTCTGTTCATGAATAATAAGTTATTTAGATATTTAATTATTTATAGAAAAATAATAATTTTATTAACAACGATATTGATTATTGAATAGCTAATCTATCTGAAGAAATGAAGCCATGCTATTCAACTTCTTTTACATATGTAAGTTATAAATTAGGATTCATTGAGTAAGATACTTTGGGACTATATATAATATTTTGTGTTTAATATTCATAATGTGGGTCTATTAAATTGCTTTTTGAGCACTAGTGAGTAGGTTGTTCAACACTTCGGGAAAAAAGTCATTGTTTTAGCTCCAAAACAAATTTTAATCTATCTTTAGGTTCTTAATTAACTCAATATATATGGGCTTAAACTGGAAAACAAAATCTTAGGTTCTTAATTTATTTTTTGGGCTAACTACATTCCTACTTTTAGACTGGAACAATCCCTCTATTCTTTGTCTAACTGAGATGAAAATGTAGGATCATGCACCTCTCCTGGAATCATTCAACTTTACTGATTTCATTCAGGTTGCTGCTTAAGGATATTTTGGACGCATGGTACTGCTTTGACGCACTCATGATCTTACTGTTCACCCTATCGCAGTTACAGCTCAGGAACTCAACGCCTCTGTCCAAGTGAGCAACTCGTCACAACCTTGATTAATATCTCTAATATATGCTAGCACATCTTATTGCAATAGAAAACTATTATGGAATAACCTGGAGGAAATAGTGAAACATAATACTTTTGCATGGCTATTATGTGGAGATTTTAATGAAATTACTAGTTCGTCTGAAAATTTTGGCGGTAACCCCATCAATAATGTTAGATCTTCTGCATTCAACACTTGCTTACATAACATTAGCATGCTAGAATTAGGATTTATTGGCAGTCGGTTTACTTGGTCGAATAACAGAAAAATCCGACCTATACTTATTTATGAACAACTTGATCGTTTCTTTGCTAATCCAGCATGGTTGCATTTATTCGAAGACTCCACTGTTACTCACCTCCCACGTACTCATTCGGACCATTGTCCTTTAATTTTAAATTTGCATCCCTGTTTCATTTTGAGACTATGTGGTTAAACCACCCAACCTTCAACTCTGTAGTTTCCACGAATTGACATGATCATTCTCCGTATGATGAAGCTTTAGAAAACTTCACTGCCCATGCTAAACATTGGAATGCCAATACCTTTGGTAACATATTTTAGAAAAAAACAATAACCTTAGCTCGCATTCAAAGTCTTCAAAATATGGACCCTACTAGAAAAAATAGCTTTCACTATAATTTAGAAAATCGCCTCATAACAGACTTTAATCAAATACTCAAACATGAGGAAGATTTTTGGAAACATAAATCTTGTGTTCAATGGTTAAATGATGGTGATGCTAATACTAAAATTTTTCAATCTCACCACTATACAACGTCGGAGGTGAAACAGTATCTTAGGCCTCCTAGCCTCCGTAGAAAATTGGACATTTGACCACCATCAAATCAGGTCAACTATCCTTTCCCATTTACAGGAACTTTTTACTATTGGTTTAACACATTCCTCAGACATGCCTACTTATCTTAGCCCCAACTCTCTATCAGACATAGATAACACTTTATTGACTAGGCCACTGTCCAACGTTGAAGTATATGAAGCTATTCACTCTTTTAAACCATTAAAGGTACTTGGACCCGATGGGCTTCATCCGACATTTTTAAAAAAATACTAGAACAACACGAAATCTTCCATCCTCACTATTTGTAGAGATACTTTTACTACCTCCTCAATTCCTCCTACTCTAAAAAAAACCTACGTAACACACATCCCAAAAGTTAAGAACCCTGAAAATATTTCCCAATACATGCCCATAGGACTTTGTAACACTACCTATAAAACAATCACAAAGATTATCATTAATATACTTCGCCCATCTCCCCACCCTTATTCACCCAAATCAATGCAGCTTTGTCCCAGGAAGAAGAGCTGTTGACAATGCTATTATTGTTCAGGAGGTATTACACTATTTCCGCAAATCTACTTGTCATTCCGAGTAAAATAATGCTAAAAATAGATCTTGAAAAGTCTTTTGATCGTTTGGAGTGGTCGTTTATTCGATACTCCTTACAACGTCTCAATGTGCCTAATTAACTTATCTCTCTCATAATGTCGTGCATCACTACTTCTTCTATTTCTATACTAATAAATGGTCAACCTACACAATTCTTCCAACCCTTAAGGGGGATACGTTAGGGAGAACCCTTATTACCTTATCTATTTATTATATGTATGGATACTCTCTCCCAATTAATCGACGATGCCATACTGACTCACCAGTGGAACCCTATAAAAATTGGAAGGGTCGGACCCAAGTTGTCACACCTACTCTTTGCTGATGACATCGTACTATTTGCTAAGGTAGATCAAAAAAATACTTCCACCATTATAATATTTTTGAACAATTATGTCGTCGTTCAGGTCAACACATCAACTTCCAAAAATCTAAAATTATTTTCTCCCAAAATGTCTACTCCCATGATAAACAACTACTTGCTAGTATATTAAACATGCGTACAACATCGGCTTTTGGAAAATACTTAAGTTTCCCCATAACTCACTATAACCCAAATCCCACAACTACCAATATATTATTGACCGTATGAATCAGAGACTCCAGGGTTGGAAAACCCGCTTCCTCAATCTTGTTGGTCGTGTTACCCTAATAAACTATGTTCTCAATTCAATACCAACATATGCTATGCAAGTTAATCTTCTTCCTAAGAAGACATTACTTCACATTGACCGCATCCAGCACAACCTTTTATGGGGCACTACACCTTATAAGCATAAGTTGCATCTCCTCAACTGGGACACTATCTTATTACCAAAACAAATGGGTGTCTTGGGTATTCAAAAACTATACCCAAAGAATATAGCCCTACTTGCAAGCCTTGCCTTGTGTTATTACAATACTAAGTATACCATTTGGACTATTATTCTTCAAGGTAAATATCATTCCTCCAGGAATGCTAATACACATGTGCTTATAGCTAAGCCTAATGACTCTTATATTTGGTAAAGCATTCTTAAAGGCAACCATCTATGCCAGTAAGGTACCAGATGAAATATTGCCCATGGACAACGCATCCACCTTTGGCACGACTCCTGGATAACACCTAATCTATCACTTCGCAATCTCATCCACGGCCCCTAACACATTAAGACTTACACCTCCATGTCAACCATTTTATCACAAACCATGCTTGGCTATTGCAACCCATTTCCTTTGAATTACCCTCCTCTATTATTGAGCGTATATGTAATACTCACATTTCACAGTTTTCTTATGCTCGAGATACCTCTTTTTGGCATCCCACATCAATTGGAAACTTTACAACTAAATCTGCCTATCAATTGTTCCTCCAATAACACCTTCATCACCTCCCTCTATACCACAATGAATGCATCTGGCACATCCCAACTACCAATAAAATAAAACATTCCATGTAGTTATTTACCCATCATAAACTTCCAACAAATGTCTTTCTATATCACCATAATATACGATCGAATACCTCATGTCATGTATGTCATCACTGCACAGAAGATACAACCCATATCTTCTTCCATTGCCCTTTGGCAATATAAACTTGGACTTACTTCAACATTTACCCACCATCAAATAACCATCTTTCATAGTTAAAAACCCACTGCCTCACCAACATAAAATCACTGGTTGTCAAAAATATTCCCATTCCTACCTCAGTCCTTATCCCCCTCATCTTGTGGAACATATGGTTAACCCGCAACTATAATACTTTCAACAACTCCACTACAAATGTTCCACTCCATACCATCTCCTTTCAAGCCATTGAATATGTCCACTTGGCAACTACTCCCCCAAATAATTATGTAACAACTACCATTAACATTATTTGGTCTTCACCACCAGCTTGAATCGTCAAACTTACTATTGATGGTGCATTTGATCACTCAAACACACATGGAGGAGGAGGAGCCGGTGGAGTTTTCCACGACTATAGAGGCGTATGGATCATTGCTTTCTCAAGACCTTTATGAGTCACAAATGCAACACATTCTGAAATACTAGCGTTGCTCACTCGCTTGCATATTGCTTACATGAAACATTTGACACTATTACTTATTGAAACCGATTCTCAAGTATCACTCTCTCTTATTAAAGCGCCAAACCCGAAGTACTTACATCTTTTATCTGATTGCAGATCCCTCATGGATGATCTTCTATCGCCAGAAATATGCCGCATCTACAGGGAGGGCAATGGTGTGGCTGATGCTCTTGTTAAAGCTGGAAAGGCCAGGGATCCCCTCACTGACCCATCCACTACCCTTTTTGTCTCCCCCCTCCACACCTTTTACTTTCATGCTTTTTGAACAAGACTTAATAGAGACTTTCACATTACATTCAGTTCCTATTTGTAATAATGCTTCTTAGTTTTCTTTCAATAAATGCACCTGTTTAGCAAAAAACATTATATTCCTACTTTATACTTCAGTCTCAAAATTCAGTGAAGAGGTATTTTGCCAAAGCACCAAAACCAAATTTGGCTTCTCATACTCAACCTATCCAGGAAGAGAACATCAACAATTCAGAAGTATAATCTTCTCATGAATTTGATTTGAATTCTTTAAAGTTTGACCCGGGTGAAAGAACTCAAATCTTGGACTTCCATCCAAATCATCGTGATGTTATTAGAAGAGAATACCTTCAACAAGGTCTTTTTCAACCTCGGCTTCATAACTTTCCTAAAACAATTTTTTCTGGATCACTGCGTCGATTTAAGGGCTGAGATGGGCTGGGTCAATTTAAGGAAGAGGAATGGGAATCTCTTATTGCTAAGATATCTGCATTTTGTATCAAATATGATATTTTGATACCTGACTTTGATGAGCCATATGTAAGTTCTTTAAGATCACGTCATAAACCTACTGATTGTACAGTCTCACATCATTATCGGTTTGAAGTATTTTGTAAAATTATTGATTGGAAAATTCATGAACTTAATGAACGTTTTGACGAAGTGACGACTTATGTGCTTCATGGAATTGCTTGTTTGAATCCAACTAACTCATTTTTAAGTTTTGACATCAGAAAAAATAATGAGAATGACTGAGTTATATCCTGATGACTTTGATAATTTAGTATGGGTACTCTTGAAAATCAGCTTGCAAGTTATATTATTGATTTTCGTGATGTTGATGAAAGATTCTCCGACCTACATGGGCTTCGTGATCTTTCAAAAAGATTAGTTCAGACAAAGAAGCATTCAAATTATCCTCTTGTATTTCTCTTAGTGAAACTTGCTTTGCTTCTGCCAGTTGCTACTGCATCCGTTGAAGAGATTTTTCGGTGATGAAGTTTATCAAGAATGACTTACGAAGTTGAATGAATGATGAATCCTTTACCGGTTGTTTGGTGCCTTATGTAGAAAAAAACGTGTTTGATATTGTTTCTAATGATGGTATTATTAAAACATTTCAAGATATGAAACCTCGTCAAGTGCAGTTGTAATAATGTACATAGTTATTTTTTGTTGATATCATTAGGTCCTTGTAACTAATACAAGACTTATTTTTTTTTGTCTATTTTGAAAGTCTTGTTACTATGATCTATTTATCTTAACACTATCTTTGTGCGGATAACTTCTCTTTCTATTAATGAAATCTGTTTACCGTCTTTTTTCTTTTGGTTGGCTTCATTGTGTATTTGATTTTTAAAATTTTTGAATCCCCTCTTGCAAATATTCTGGCTCCACCAGTATATATATATATATATATATATATACAATCAAAGTGTCATATGGTGAGAGTGCATCTCTACATAATTCGGCTTTTTAAATCCACGTCTGTCTTGTTATATTTTCCTTTGTTTTTCGGGAATTGATCCCGTGTTACATTTTTCTTTCTTTTTAATTTAGTTTATTCTTTCAAATTCTCTAATTTGAGAGGTTGGAATTCCTATTCTAATTTTGTCTTGGTAAATTTTATATATAATTAAACCACTAGGCAATTGGGTTCAACTCATACCAACAATTCGACAACAAGAGGCGACTCAATAAAATTTGTGGTCTAAAGTCAACCTTAACTTCAGCTTCATTTAGAAGGAATTTTATGAATTATTTTAATTTATATTTTTCTAGTGTTTTGAGATACAATGTTGTTGGTAATTTTTTATACAATTTCTCCAATTGATAGTATAGCCAATCCATTTAATCTCTCTTAAGACATTATTAATCTAAGGTAATATTTTATCCATTTTATTTTTGAGAAACTTATTTCTGAGGCAATTATTACATGAACTATTGACATTAATATCTATAAGCAATATGGGAATTTGGAAAATAATCAAGTTGTTTTAATAATATTGAGTATATCGGTTAGAGTATTATCTTCTACTTGTACTATCATTTTCGTTAACACTTTCTATACAAAGCTAACCTAGAAGTCTATTATTACCAAAAACATTTTGGGGCTTAAAACAATTTTCATATTTGTTGCACCCTTCGTTCGGCCCCATTTCAACACGTGTATATGTGAAAATTACTAAAATTTTACAATCAATTTAATTTTCCTATAATTTCAAAAGTTTATTGGATTCATGGTAAAAACCTACAGCTCTAGATTCAACTCTTTGTAATATTGCACCCATCCTCATGAAATCTTAGATAAGCCTCCCGACTAGTAACCAGTAGATGCTATTTTTTTATCCAGCCTAAATGTGGAATTTCATATTTTCTTTTGCAACCATTCAACATTTCTATTTTTTATTCTATGTTGAATAATCTGAAAATTGTCCTTGTAGGAGGAGATAAGAGAATGGAGACAGCCAATGTTTGAGGTATTGCCCGTTGATTACAAGAATTGGTCGTCCACAGTAATTATTTGTAAAGAAAATTATCATGATATCAGTGTGTTTGCTTTTGACTATGATGAGTGCAATCTGTACTACGTTGTGTCCTATAAACGGCCGTGGTGTCTTTTGCGGAGATTGGGGTATACTGCTGGTGGCCTTAATGTGTACTTTGTTGGTGAGCTCAAATATGATTAGCAATTTGAGCCGTTAGCTTACTCTCAAGAAGTCAAAGTTTATGATATTCGCAATAGAGTATGGTTGGAAGACTTCCCAAAGTAGAAAGCTCCCAAGCCCGCGCCATTTATGTTTTTCCTTAATGGGCTGCTTTATGTGCTTTCTACTAGTCTGTCGTGTGAGGAACAACACATCGAGATGTTGGACATCAATAATCTTTCTAGGGGTTGGGTTTCCTATCTAATCCCTCTTTTGTTAGAGACGATGTAATGGCCTCTAACCATGCTCATATTATTGACTACTCCAAGAAGATGTTGTATGTAAGATTTTTTTAACGGTCTTACTGCAGTTGCACATCAGATCTTTATGGTTATGGCGTGCACGATGACAAGTGGCACGCTTTCCCAGTTTACATGTCCGAAGAAAACATAACCCCTTCTAACCGAATGTCGAAATCCTCAAACTAATCAGAATATGATGACTAGTCGAGTCCTTTGACAGCTCGGAAAGGTAATCTATTAAAAGCCAGTTGGAGGTATGGTTGTGTAATTGTAGACAATTATTTATACAGATTTCAGATGTTCTGATACCCTGAAGATAAACTACGAGCTATGCTAATCATTCGTGATTTGGAGCATGAAATAGAGGTGCACAATGATGTAGTCGAGCTCGATTATGTGGAAGGTATGCATTTTCCTGATGATCCACCAATTGAAGGGACATGGGAAGTTGATATCTCACACGTTTTTCACGAAGATGTGTATTTACCCTAAAAATTAAGTAACAATTAAACTTGTGGTTTTAAGGATATGTGATTTGAACAAGCACCAATTGATAAACAACAAATTTAAATAGATAAATTGGATAGTAAAATAAATCAAACCGGTCTGCAAATAATTACTTGACCTTGATTCAAGATAGTCTCGAGGTTAGTTAATAAGAACAGCAGAGGATGGAACAAGCAGTGATGAACAGTAAGTAAGACAAAGAAAGCAGCATATATGTATATTTTTATCAGTGAATCATGTCTGTTTACAAGCGAATGGGATCCCTCTTTATATAATAGAAGAATCCTAAATACGGTACAACTCTAATAACGGAAGTAGATCCCATGATTGGCGTTAATAACCTCTTTGATTTGATATGTTCCGGGATTTCCGCCCTAACTTTCGACCTGTCACTAATATCTCGTCATTCGATTATTACGCTTTACTCGAAGTCAATCATGCTCGATCTCGATTACTGCTGGCTTCGATCTCAATGGACACTTCGATCTCCAAGTGTAATATTTTATCTTCGAGCTCGAGCCCGATCTATTATAAGGTTACCCTCGAGGAAACTCCCCTGCCAACGAAATCGGATATGCCCGATTTCGACCGTATACATATAGTCCCCTCGTTTTTTGGAGTGTAGCGAGAAGAAACGAATTTGAGACTTCGATTTAACACTTCGATCAATTATGACATCAATATCGTGACATAAGCGACATAAGTGATTGAAGCACCGCGTCTGCGCAGTTCCCAAGGTCATTAATTAACACCGGTTGATGGTCGGCCACTAGTGCTTTCAAACCGTCAAAGTGGCTATTATAAATAGACCACCTTCATGATTTTTTCAAATTTTACTTTCAAACTTCTCCTAATCTTCAAAAGCTCTTCTATTCTCTTCAAGTTCATCAACTTTGTCGGTTTCTGTTTGCCAATCTCTTATTAAAATGCAAATTCCGCCTTTTCCTTCCTTAAACCTTATATGGCAATGGTAAAAACATCAAAGACCGATCCTCAAGAAGAAAAGGCATCCTCGTCACGGCCGGCCGGTGGCAAAACATCGGTGGAGCCACGTATCGAAGAGTGCATCCCCGGGCCATGTGAACTTACTTCCGACTTTAAAGTNGAAAGTCGAAGACTGATCCCTCCGTTCTGTCTGTTGATGTAGCCCAAACGCTATGAGATAAGGACGAGGAGGAAGAAGATACCGACTACCTGTTGGTGGCTTGGAAGAGAGAAAGCATCGAAGCTTCGATAACTGTTGAGCCGGTGAGAGTAAAGGAGGTTCAGCCGCAGATCGAGGTGATCTCGGGGAAGGTCCGAACAGAGTCCCCGAGTTATCGACTATTGATGATGCCTCCTGTCGTGATGAGCAACCGACAAGTGTGCCCGAAGGGTCTAGTTCTAAGGCCTTTCAAAGAGAAGAGAATGCCCGAGTGACTCTCTTGGGGCAATTAATATCGAGGATTCACCGCTCGGTCCCACGTTCTCCGAGGGGCAATTTCGGGATGCCCGGTCCATGGGAACCCCCGAAGTGGGGATGGCCCCCGAAGGGGACGATATATTTCGTGGTTGCTTCGCAGGGGTCGATGATGTTTCCGACCTTGACGTATCACTCATTTTTTATTAGGCCCAGCGGCTTCTGAACCAAGTGAGTTTTTAGCCCATGCTACCATGCTTGCGTTTGTTCTTATTTCTCTAAGTCTTATTTCCTTTCTTTCTATACAGGCTATAGTGTTCCATCGAGAAGCATCTTCCAAGTGTCGAGCTGAGCTGGCCTGATGTGAGGCTGATCTCAAAAAGCTTATGGAGGAGAGAAACGCCCTCAAACTCCTCTATGTGAAAATAGAAGAGGAGATCGTGAGCATTCGAGTCGAGCTGACAAGAGCTCATCGAGATCAGACCGAGCTGATTGAACGAGTAATGTAAATTTTTGGGAGGTTGTTTTGTATTGACTTGATATTGGCAACTACCACTTTGATCCTGCAGGTTCAGCAGAAGGCCGAATTGGTTGAGCAGCTTCGTGAGGAGTCCAAGATGAAAGAGGCAGAGACTTTGGGGTGGAAGCAGAACATGGACCGTCTCTCCTCGGAGAAAGAAACGGTTCGGGCCCAACTGTCTTCGGTTGAGCGTCAACTCCAAAGTGTGATGGAGGAGAACTCGGCCCAATCCCAGAAGGTTGAAGAGCTCGAGACTCGGTTGGCCGCTGAGCTTGCAAGGGCCACATCTGAGGCAGAGGTGCTCGGGGCTTTGTACCGAGCTGACATCGAAGCCGCTAATACTTGGGCAAAGGAAATTTCTAATGTTGCTGAGGTTAGATTGTCCCGTGTTGCCGAGCATGCTAGGCGCCAGTCTCCAAGGAGACTCTTGAGGAGGTGCATGCTCGTGCCTTCGACCTCACGGCTGATATCGAGAATGCGAAGGTTTTGGAGGATGAGGCCGGAGCTTTGCTTTCCAATGAGGAAGACCCTGCGAGTGGATCCGAGAGCAGAGATGAAGATGAAGCTCCCGAAGATGCGGATCCCGAGGTGGACTAGGCACTTAGGATTTTTTCTCCTTTTGTTTTTTGTGTAAGACCCCGAGTGGTCTTTGTAAATACTTTGCATATATGAAAGATTGTTTTTTCTTTCCGTTCCGTTGATTTCTGATTTATGATAAATTATGTTTTGCCTTTGCCTTGTGAAAACTTTGTTGCAATTAGGTTACTGTAGCCTCTATAGTCAAGTGAGCAATAGCTCGAACTCAGAGTAGAACAAACCCTTAAGGTTTTCAGTTAAGCGAGGGCGAGTCCCCGAGCTTAACAATATGTTTGGGATTTTAATTTTGGATGGCTTGTTCGAAGCCGTAAATGTACTGCTTTTATAGCCGAGTTCGAGTAAGTTTCGAACTCACAGTAACAGACCCCTTAAGGTTTTATGATGAATCCTCGAGCTATATTTTATTTGAGCTCGGAATAGTGGAACCCTTAGGTCGCGAACTCTAAGTGTATTGGCCCTTAGGCTCTTTAGATTGGGCTGACATGGCCTCTAAAAGATGGTTATTTTCCCCTTTTTCGGCTTAGAAGACTTAGTAAAAAAATCTTTGTGTCTTAACACGTATTCTTTACCCATTGGGTTTTTTGCGGGTTCAATGTCGATTGAAACCCCTTTGTTTTTTGTGTCTTAGCACGTTTGTGTTAAGATAATTTGGTACCTCTTAAGATTTTTTGGGGGCTGATTTTATCGAGGCCTTTTTGATTACATGCCGAGGGTAGCCTTTTTTAACCGGTTTTTCAAAGAATTCGAAGGCCTATTTTTATTGCGAAATTCGGACGTCTCCGAGCCGCTTTAATTTGGATGTAGCTTTTGGGTATGCCTCTTGGGCTTATTTCCCAATAATACTTCGAACTTGTTCGAAGTGTTAGTCCCCGAGAATGATGGCCTTGGCCTGTAGATCGAGGAGTACCTCTTTGAGGTCTTATGAATTTGAGTTTAGATTACTTGAATATGTCGATCATCGACGGCAGTCCCCGAGTGTACGAGGTATATTTGCACTTGGCCCTTGAGCCATTTCTCACAAAATCATAAGTATGGATAAAGAATATATTTTGCCATCGGGGCTCAACTAATCTATACGAACATGGTTCATTCGACCGTTTGGCCCATTACAAAGTTTCTCTATCGAGTCCCTTTGACACGAAGTATTTTCCCCGAAAGTACAACATCCAAGGGTGATTGTCCCCAGTATTCGAGGTTGATTGTAAAGAAGCCTTGGATACTATTGAATGGTCCTCAAGTAGCAAATAATTATTGCCTCGTTAAAACCCTGGCCGAAACAACCCACTTGGGACAAAAACCGATCTAAGGGAAAAAGAGTGCAATACGTGCTTTAAAACTTGAGGTCTCAATATCTTCGATCGATCATCTGCAATGAGTTAGTATCACATATATAAATGAAAAAAGAGGAATAAAGACATACCTTAGCAATAATACGTTTGAGAAGCGATATGTTCCAATTATTTTGGCAGTTGTTCGTTGTTCATCATGCCGAGCTTATAAGATCCCTTTCCGACGATGTCAATGACTTGGTAGGGTCCTTCCCAATTTGGGCTGAGCTTTCCTTCACTAGGATCTCGAGTGTTGATGGTGACTTTCCTCAAGACTAAGTCCCCGATTTTAAAGTGGCGAAGATTGGTTCTCCTATTGTAGTATCTTTCGATTCATTGCTTTTGTGCAGCCATTCGAACGAGTGCGGCTTCTCATTTTTCATTCAATAATTCGAGGCTAGTATTTATGGCCTCGTAATTTGACTCTTCTGTTGTATGTCGAAACCTGGCACTAGGTTCCCCGACTTCAACTGAAATCAAGGCTTCAGAGCCATATACTAAGGAGAACGAGGTTGCCCCCGTACTAGACTTTGACGTTGTTCGATATGCCCAAAGGACTTCGATACCGGAGTGATTCCCACAAGTGCCTTCGTGGACCTCTCGTAAAACATAATAAGTGTCTCCTGGTCTTAAGCATACTGCCAATGGTCCATCAAATGTCCTTCTGTATAATGTTCCATCTTCAGCCAATGTGAATCGAGCGGCTTTGGTTCGTAGGACCCTCGACTCTTTAGGGTCCGATGGGAGCTTTCCGTTCTTCAATCATTCAATATATTTATTCCTCCAATCCTAAGTTAAGCTTGTAGAGTTTATCTCGGCATGACCTTCTTCGATCACGGATCTNGGTAGAATTTCTCTCCATTTCCCCTTAGCTTCGTTCAACCTTTTCTTTAGGTTTTGGATAATAGTCTTGTTCATCGACTCGGCCTGTCTGTTCCCACTAGGGTGATATGGTGTTGATAATAACCTTTTTATTTTGTGGTCTTCGAGAAATTTTTTCACTTTGCTGCCGATAAACTATTTTCCATTATCACATAGTATTTCGGCAAGTATCCCAAATCGACATACAATGTGATCTCAGATGAAGTCTATAACCTCTTTCTCTCTCACTTTCTCGAACGCCTGTGCTTCATTCCATTTAGAGAAATAGTCAGTCATAAATAAAATGAACTTAGCTTTACCTGGGGCAGATGGCAGAGGACCGACGATATCCATCCCTCATTTCATGAATGGCCATGGGGATAGGACTGAATGAAGTTGTTCTCNTCCTGGTCTTAAGCATACTGCCAATGGTCCATCAAATGTCCTTCTGTATAATGTTCCATCTTCAGCCAATGTGAATCGAGCGGCTTTGGTTCGTAGGACCCTCGACTCTTTAGGGTCCGATGGGAGCTTTCCGTTCTTCAATCATTCAATATATTTATTCCTCCAATCCTAAGTTAAGCTTGTAGAGTTTATCTCGGCATGACCTTCTTCGATCACGGATCTCGAGAGTTGAACGACAGTCCCCGAGCTCATCTCATCTTTCTCGACTGATGACCTTAAATTTGCAAGTGCGTCGGCCTCACTATTTTGTTCTCGAGGCACATGCTATAAAGTCCATTCCTTGAAACGGTGCAAGGTTACTTGCAGCTTGTCCAAATTTCTTTGCATTCTATCCTCTCGAACTTCGAAGGTTTTGTTTACTTGGTTCACCACCAGTAAAGAGTCACACTTGGAGTCAATGATTTCCGCTCCCATGATTTTAGCTAGCTCGAGACCCGCAATCATGGCCTCGTACTCGGCCTCATTGTTAGTGAACCTAAAAGTTTTGATAGATTGCCTAATAGTGCTACCTGTGGGCGACTTCAAAATGATGCCTAGCTCGGACCCCTTCACATTCGAAGCACCGTCTGTAAAAAGGGTCCATACCTCTGATGATGTACCCTATTTTAACAAAAGTTCCTTTTCGAATTCAGGTACAAGGGTTGGCATGAAATCGGCCAGAAAGTCTGCTAAAATTTGAGACTTGATGGCCATCCGAGGTTGATATTCGATATCGTACCCACTGAGTTTGACGGCCCATTTGGCCAATCGGCCCGATAGTTCGGGCTTGTGCTAAATATTACGAAGTGGGTAAGTGGTTAATACGTATATGAGGTGACATTGAAAGTATGGCCTTAACTTTCTAGAGGCGCTTATCAGTGCAAGTGCCAATTTCTCCAAATGTGGATATCTAGCTTCTGCTTCTCCTAAGGTTCGACTTACATAATAAATGGGAAATTGCGTACCTTGTTCTTTTCGAACTAGGATGCCACTTACCGCGATTTCCGATACTTCCAAGTACAAGTAAAGTTTCTCATCTGCCTTTGGGGTGTGAATCAGTGGTGGGCTCGATAGGTACCGTTTCAATTCCTCTAATGCATGTTGGCATTCCGGGGTCCAGGCGAAATCGTTCTTTTTTTTAGCAGATAGAAACATCTGTGACTTCGATCTGATGACCTCGAAATGAATCGGCCTAAGGCAGCTATCCGTCCAGTCAGCCTCTATATGGCTTTTACACTGTTCACGACGGTGATGTCTTTGATAGCCTTGATTTTATCGGGGTTGATCTCGATCCCCCGATTCAATACCATGAAGCCAAGGAACTTGCCCGAACGTTTCCTGTAAATGAGACAAATGGTCCTCTGTGCGTAGGGACTTAACTAGCATGTCATCAATATAAACTTCCATTGATTTACCTATTTGTTCTTCGAACATTTTATTTACTAGGCATTGGTAAGTAGCTCCCGCATTATTTAGCCCAAACGACATTACATTATAACAATATGTTCCATACTTGGTGATAAATGAAGTCTTTTCTCAGTCCTCTAGGTTTATTTGGATTTGATTGTACCCGTAATAGGCATCGAGAAAAGTAAGGATCTCGTGGCCGGCCGTGGCATCGATCATACAATCGATGTTAGGCAGCGGAAAAGAATCTTTGGGGTACCCCTAGTTTAAATTCTTATAATCTACATACATTCTAAGTTTGTTCCCTTTTTTAGGGACTACAACTACATTGGCTAACCATTCAGGATATTTCACCTCCCGAATAAACCATATTTTGAAACGTTTAGTTACCTCATCCTTTATGAACACGTGCTTTACCTCGGACTAGGGTCTTCTCTTTTTCTTCACCGGTTTGAACCTAGAGTCCAGGCTTAGCCGATGCGTTGTTATCTCCGGCGGGATCCCTGTCATGTCTAAATAGGATCAAGCAAAATAATCTATGTTATCAATAATAATTTAAATAAGCTTTTTCCTGAGTTCGGGGGTTAATCCCGTTCCCAGGTATACCTTTCACTCGGGTAGGTACTCGATCAATATAACTTGTTTCAGCTCTTCGACCGTTGACTTGGTGGTGTCGGACTCTTCGGGAACAATAAACGTTCGAGGGGTCAGAAAATCCTCATCTTCTTCTTCTATCTCCTGCTTCCCTGATTCTGTCGAGGCTAGTGATTGTGATTGCTATTTGACTTCCTGTTTACTTTTGATGCTCGGCCTTTCTGAGGTTGATAGTGTCGATACCGGCGTTACCTCATCGGCCGCAAACATTTTCTTTGCAGCATGTTGCTCCCCGTATACTGTTTTTACACCGGCTGACGTAGGCAATTTCATCATTTGGTGGAGAGTCGAAGGGAATGCCCTTATATTGTGGATCCAAGGCCTTCCGAGTAGGGCATTGTACCTCATGTCGCCCTCGATTACGTGGAACTTGGTATATTGATTGGTTCCAGCCACGTTCACCAGTAGAATAATCTCCCCTTTAGTTGTTTCACTAGCTATATTTAAGCCGTTTAAGACCTGAGCTGTGGCACGATTTTATTTTGTAGGCCGGGCTGCTCTACAACCCTCGATCGGATGATTTTCGCCGAGCTAACTCGATGCACTAAAACACGCTTAACTTAAACTTTATTTAACAAGATAGAAATTACCAGAGCGTCATTGTGGGGCTGAAAAATGCCTTCTGCTTCTTCGTCGTTGAATGATAAGGTGTGATTGATAACTTAGTGCGTTTGAATATAGGTCCATGTGGGGTGTCGTCCCCACCGACGATCATATGAATGATATGTTGGGGTTCCTCCTGTTCATTTTTCCTATTGGTGTCCCTTTCGTTGAAATGATTCTTTGCTCGATCGCTGAGGAACTCTCGAAGATGGCCCTCATTAAATAGACAAGCTACCTCCTCCCTTAATTGTCTGCAATCCTCGGTCTTGTGACCATGGGTGCCATGATACTTGCACATCAAATTTGGGTTTCTTGGGGAAGGATCAGTTTTTATGGGTCTGGGCCACCTAGTATCTTTGATCCTTCCGATTGCCGATACAATGCCTGATGCATCGATGCTAAAGTTATATTCAGATAACTGAGGTGCCTCTGTGGGATCGGCATACTTGTCAAAACCACTTTTGCTCATAAGTCCCCGAGAATTTTGTCCTCGATCACTTCTTCGATCGCTCCGGGCGGAATTGCATCCTGAACCATTGTTCCTTCGATCTGCGGTATATGGTTGATATCGGTCTCTGTCCAATCTTGGCTCCCTGTCGACATCCCTCTGGTTTTTTAATGCCGACCTGTTTGTATGTACTGAACTGGAAGGGGTTCCTAATTGGTCGTCCTTGGCCCTGATCTTCGATTGATATCGATTTTGCACATCTGCCCAAGTTACAATTGGATATTCGATCAAATTTTATTTCAACTGTCGTGATGCTATTGAACTCCGCTTGTTCAACCCTTGAGTGAAAGATTGAACAACCCAATCATCTGTGAAATCGGAATACGAACTCTCTCAGCATTTCATTATCCCTTTGTCTTACCTTGAAAAGGTCTGATTTCCTCGTTGCGACCTTTATGGCCCCGGCGTGTGCCTTTACGAAAGAATCTGCTAACAAGGAAAATGACAATGACAACAACAACAACATCCCAGTAAAATCCCACTAATGGGGTCTGGGAAGGGTAGTGTGTACGCAGACCTTACCCCTACCCCGAAGGAGTAGAGAGGTTGTTTCCGAAAGACCCTAGACAATATTAGTATCAACACAGCAATCATAGGAAAATTAAGAACACCATGAAATCTAGAAGAAAGATGCAAAGCAAAAGCGATAGATATTAAATAGGTCATGTACTGAAAAGCAAAATAGTAAGACACAACATTGCCACTAGCTATCTTAGACAAAAAACCTACCTGGCTAATCCCACAATGGTACGAAGTAAGGCAAGACTCAACTACCTCCTAACCTACAATCCTAATACTCGACCTCCATATCTTCCTATCAAGTGTCATGTCCTCTAAAATCTGGAGTCTCGCCATATCCTCCATGATCACCTCTTCCTATCAAGTGTCATTGCTCCCTTCGAAAGGGTCTCTCCGAATGTTTTTCAACAGCACAAATTCGATTTCATCATCTTCTAAATCGTTACCCTTGATAGCGCATGTATATGGAGTAACACGCTCATTGGTATCGGTGGTCCCATTATATTTGGGTATGTCTAGCATAGGAAACTTCTTTGAAATAGGCTTCAGAGCCGCACTTGGAGGAAACGGCTTTTGTACAAACTTCTTCGAATCTATCCCTTTCAAGATTGGCGGTGCCCCCGGTATCTGGTCAACTCGAGAGTTGTATGTCTCAACTTTTTTATCGTTGGCTTTGATTCTCTTCTCCCCCGATTCAATTCTTTTGGTGAGCTCCTCGAGCATTTTCATTACCGGTACTGGCTCGGTACAACGAGTAATTTCTGGCTCAACCCTATTCGGATCTCTATGTTGATTTTGTAACTGAGTAATAGCAGCTTGCTGAGCCTGAAGTATCTCGAATATCACTTGGAGACTGACTTATTCGTCTCCTATGGCCTGTGTTCCTTTGTCACTAAATCGACCTTCTCTGCATATGGACCCCTCGAGACCTGAGCCTAGGTCCATATTTAGAGTAACGTGTGAACTGACATCAACTGGGTTGGCAACCGGTGCTCCCCCGAAAGTAGCATGTGGCACCTTAACTCCTAGAGCAATCACACTTTCATTTTTACCGTGGAATTCGAGGCCATTGTCACCGTGTGTGGATGCGTTTTGTGAGTTTGACATATTTTAACCTGAAAGCAAAGATACTTGATAAGAACAAGCGTAAAATAATGCATTTTACCAGAATCAGTACTGAACAATCACTATTATCCTTAGCCCCACGGTAGGCGCCAAACTGTTTACCCTAAAATTTGAGTAACAATTAAACTTATATTGTGGTTTTAAGGATATGTGATTTGAACCAGCACCAATTGATAAACAACGAAATTAAATATATAAATTGGACAGTAAAATAAATCAAACCGGTGTTCAAACAATTCCTCGACCTTGATTCAAGATAGTCTCGAGGTTAGTTAATAAGAACAGTAGAGGATGAAACAAGCAGTGATGAACAGTAAGTAAGACAAAGAAAACAACATATATGTATATTTTTATCAGTGGATCATGTTTGTTTACAAGCGAATGAGATCCCTCTTTATATAATTAGAAGAATCCTAAATAAGGTACAACTCTAATAACGGAAGTAGATCCCATGATTGGCGTTAATAACCGCTTTGATTTGATCTGTTCCGGGATTTTCGCCCTGACTTTTGACCGGTTACTAATATCTCGCCATTTCTTTATTGCTCTTTGCTCGAAGTCAATCATGCTCAATCTCGATTACTGCTGGCTTCGATCTCAATGGACACTTCGATCTCCAGGTATGATGTTTTATCTTTGAGCTTGAGCCCGATCTGTTATAAGGTTACCCTCGAGGCAACTCCCCTGCCAACGAAATCGGGTATGTCCAATTTCGACCGTATACAATGTGTTTCGTGATAACTGTGATGGCGGCGATCTAGTTTATCTAGGCAAGATGAATTCATGTCCAAGGTTTTCTTTGGTTATCTTGTATACTTGTCCGTCTAGTTCTGAAGTTACTGATCATGTATGTACATGCACGTTTGACTTGGAACTGAACCGCGATAAAGCAACTGCAGTTGGAGAGAGTTCAACTTTATCATTCATTTCCAAACCCATTAGTTGTAAGTCCCGCGATATAAGGCTGGATTTAGGCATGTTTGCCTGCAAGGAGTTATGTAAGTTTCTCCCCCTTCCACTTGCAATTGCTTTGTGGCCAACAATTAAAGTTTGTTTGATATATGTAATAATGTTTTCAACATTTACATGAATCTATCTTGATGGGTCCATCCCATGTATAAGGAGGACATCTTCCTTTTGGCTTTGAATTGTCAAGCCAACTAAAGGAATAGTAAGGAAGATTTTACGGCAAATATTTCTTTGATTTTACATTGAATATTTGACTCTTGCCAAACTCATGATATCATTGATGACATCAATGAAGAAATCCTAAACACTATAAATAGGTGTCTTTCTCTCATTGTAATACACACCAACAAAGAGATAAAGAAAGAGTGAGGTTTCACAGACAAGGTATAAGAAAATAGTCTGTGAGGAAAATAGAGAGTGAGCAATATTGTAGTAAGGTGAGACTATCAAAGGAGGGTTATTTCTTTTGAGTGTTGTAGTGGTCTTTGGAGTATTTTACTCGGACCCACAAAGTAGTGATATCGGTTTCTCGTCTCGGGGCCGTGGTTTTTTTCCCCTTATTTAAAAAGGTTTTCTACTTAAAAATCTTGGTGTTGTTGTCACTCTTTTATTCTTGTTAATTACCGTATCTCGGTGCTACGTTATTATTCCGTTTTTATTACTGTGAATATTATTTCTGTAGGGGGTTTATTTCCAACAACTGGTATCATAGCACAGGTTCTGCTCGTTCACAGAAATACTATTCACTGTCGGTAGTACTATACTTAGTGAAAAACAAAAATGTCCTGAGTAAAGTATGAGGTAGAAATATTTAATGGAGATAGCATTTCTCAACATGGCAAATAAAGATGAGAGATCTGCTCATCCAACATTGATTACACAAGGTACTAGATGTTGATGCCAAAATGCCTGATACCATGAAAGTTGAGGATTGGGCTGACATAGATGAAAGGTCTGCTAGTGCAATCAGGTTGCACTTATCAGATGATGTGGTAAATAACATCATTGATGAAGACACTGCACGTGGCATTTGGGCAAGGTTGGAAAGCCTATACATGTCTAAAACGCTAACAAATAAATTATACCTGAAGAAGCAGCTATACACCCTACACATGGGTGAAAGTACAAATTTTTTGTCACATTTAAATGTGTTTAACAGACTAATCACACAACTCGCCAATCTCGGAGTGAAAATCGAGGAAGAAGATAAAGCCATCTTGTTGTTGAACTCGTTGCCATCTTCGTACGATAATCTGGCAACAACCATCCTACACGGTAAGACTACCATTGAGTTGAAAGATGTCACATCGGCTCTTTTACTCAATGAGAAGATGAGAAAGAAGCCTGAAAATCAAGGACATGCTCTCATCACAGAAGGTAGAGGCAGGAGTTATCAAAGGAGTTCGAGCAACTATGGTAGATCCGGAGCTCGTGGGAAGTCTAAGAACCGATCCAAATCAAGAGCTAGAAATTGCTACAATTGTGATCAACCAGGTCACTTCAAAAGAGATTGCCCAAATCCAAGGAAGGGCAAAGGTGAAACTAGTGGCCAAAAGAATGGCGACAACACAGCCGCCATGGTGCAAAACAATGATAATGTTGTCCTCTGTATAAACGAGGAAGAGGAATGCATGCACTTATCAGGTCCAGAGTCGGAATGGGTGGTTGATACAGCAACATCTTACCATGCCACACCGGTAAGAGATCTTTTTTGCAGATATGTAGCAGGTGATTTCGGCCTTGTGAGAATGGGTAACACAAGTTACTCAAAGATTGCGGGGATTGGTGACATTTGTATCAAGACAAATGTCGGATGCACATTGGTTCTGAAGGACGTGCGACATGTACCTGATTTGCGGATGAACTTGATCTCGGGAATTGCTTTAGACCGAGATGGATACGAGAACTATTTTGCAAATCAAAAGTGGAGACTCACCAAGGGATCATTGGTGATTGCAAAGGGAGTTGCTCATGGCACATTGTACAGGACAAATGCAGAAATATGCCAAGGTGAATTGAACGCGGCACAAGATGAGATTTCTGCAGATTTGTGGCACAAAAGAATGGGTCATATGAGCGAGAAGGGATTGCAGATTCTTGCCAAGAAATCACTCATTTCTTATGCCAAAGGTACAACGGTAAAACTCTGTGACTACTATTTATTTGGTAAGCAGCATAGAGTCTCATTTCAGACATCGTCTGAAAGAAAATTGAATATACTTGATTTGGTATATTCTGATGTTTGTGGTCCAATGGAAATTGAATCGATGGGCGGTAACAAATATTTTGTTACTTTTATTGATGATGCTTCACGGAAATTATGGGTTTATATTTTGAAAACCAAATATCAGGTGTTTCAAGTTTTCCAGAAGTTTCATGCTATGGTGGAAAGAGAGACAAGCCAAAAGCTAAAGCGTCTCCGAAGTGACAATGGAGGTGAGTACACTTCAAGAGAATTTGAAGAGTACTGTTCGAACCATGAGATCAGACATGAAAAGACAGTTTCTAGAACCCCACAACATAATGGTGTAGCCGAAAGGATGAACCGCACAATTGTGGAGAAGGTGAGAAGCATGCTCAGAATGGCTAAACTGCCTAAGTCATTCTGGGGTGAAGCAGTTCAGACAGCTTGTTACCTGATCAATAGGAGTCCATCAGTTCTATTGGTGTTTGACATCCCAGAGAGAGTTTGGACCAACAAGGAGGTGTCCTTACTCGCATGTGAAGGTGTTCGGTTGCAAAGCTTTTGTACATGTACCAAAGGAGCAGAGAACAAAGATGGATGATAAATCGAATCCTTGCATATGCATCGAAAATAGAGATGAAGAATTCGGATACAGATTGTGGGATCCCGTAAAGAATAAGGTCATCAGAAGCAGAGATGTAGTCTTCCGAGAAAATAAAGTTGGAACTGCTCATGATATGTCAGAGAAGACCAAGAATGGTATTATTCCTAACCTTGTTACTATTCCTTCTGCTTCTAACAATCCCACAAATGCAGAAAGTACGACCGACGAGGTTGCCGAGCAGGGGAGCAACCTGGTGAGGTTATTGAGCAGGGGGAGCAACTTGATGATGATGTCGATCAAGTGGATCACCCCACATTAGGAGAAGAACAACCTCAACCTCTGAGGAGATCATAAAGGCCAAGGGTAGAGTCATGCAGGTACCCTTCCATGGAGTATGTCCTTATCAGTGATGAGGGGGAGCCAGAAAGTCTTAAGGAGGGGATGTCCCATCCAGAAAAGAACCAGTGAATGAAAGCCATGCAAGAGGAGATGGAATCTTTGCAGAAAAATGGCACGTACAAGCTGGTTGAACTTCCAAAGGGTAAAAGACCACTCAAATGTAAGTGGGTCTTTAAACTCAAGAAAGATGGAAATGGCAAGCTGGTTAGATACAAAGCTCGATTGGTGGTAAAAGGCTTCGAGCAGAAGAAAGGTATTGATTTTGACGAAATTTCTCACCTCTTGTCAAAATGACTTCTATTCAAACAATCTTGAGCTTAGCATCTAGCCTAGATCTTGAAGTGGAACAGTTGGACGTGAAAACTGCATTTCTTCACAGAAATTTGGAAGAGGAGATCTATATGGAGCAGCCAGAAGGATTTGAAGCAGCTGAAAGAAAACACATGGTGTGCAAACTGAATAAGAGTCTTTATGGGTTGAAGCTGACACCAAGATAGTGGTACAAGAAGTTTGAGTCATTCATGAAAAATCAAACTTAAACAAAGACATATTCTGATCCATGTGTATACTTCAAAAGATCTTCCGAAAATAACTTTATTATATTATTGTTGTATGTGGATGACATGTTAATTGTAGGAAAAGACAAGGGGCTGATCGCAAAGTTGAAGGGAGATTTGTCCAAGTTATTTGATATGAAGGACTTGGGCCCAGAACAACAAATTCTGGGTATGAAGATAGTTCGAGAGCGAACAAGCAAAAAGTTGTGGCTGTCTCAGGAGAAGTACATTGAACGTGTATTGGAATGCTTCAACATGAAAAATGCTAAGCCAATTAGCACACCTCTTGCTAGTCATCTAAAGTTAAGCAAAAAGATGTGTCCTACAAGTGTGGATGAGAAAGGGAACATGGATAGAGTTCCTTATTCTTCAACAGTCGGAAGCTTGATGTATGCAATGGTATGCACCATACTTGATATTGCTCATGCAGTTAGTGTTGTTAGCAGATTTCTTGAAAATCCTGGAAAGGAACATTGGGAAGCAGTCAAGTGGATACTCGGGTACCTGAGAGGTACCACGGGAGATTGTTTGTGCTTTGGAGGATCTGATCCAATCTTGAAAGGCTATACAGATGCTGATATGGCAGGTGACATTGATAATAAAAAATTCACTACTGGATATTTGTTTATATTTTCAGGGGGAGCTATATCATGGCAGTCAAGGTTGCAGAAGTGCGCTGCACTCTCTACAACTGAAGCGGAGTATATTGCCGCTACTGAAGCTGGCAAGGAGATGATATGGTTGAAACGATTCCTTCAAGAGCTTAGCTTGCATCAGAAGGAGTATGTCGTCTATTGTGACAGTCAAAGTGCAATAGACCTTAGCAAGAACTCCATGTACCATGCAAGGACCAAACACATCGACGTGACATATCACTGGATTTGAGAAATGGTAGAGAATGAATCTCTAAAAGTCTTGGAGATTTCTACAAGTGAGAATCCCGCAGATATGCTGACCAAGGTGGTACCAAGAGACAAGTTCGAATTGTGCAAAGAACTTGTCGGCATGAACTCTATATGAAAAAACTGGAGTTACCTCTTTCAGGTGCATGGGACTAGAGGGGGAGATTTGATGGGTCCATCCCATGTGTAAGGAAGACATCTTCCTTTTGACTTTGAATTGTCAAGCCAACTAAAGAAATATTAAGGAAGATTTTATGGCAAATATTTCTTTGATTTCACATTGAATATTTGACTCTTGCCAAACTCATGATATCATTGATAACATCAATGAAGTAATCCTAAACACTATAAATATCTGTCTTGCTCTTATTGTAATACACACCAACAAAAAGAGAAAGAAAGAGTGAGGTTTCACATACAAGGTATAAGAAAATAGTCTGTGAGGAAAATAGAGAGTGAGCGATATTGTAGTAAGGTGAGAATATCCAAAGAGAGTTATTTCTTTTGAGTGTTGTAGTGGTCTTTGGAGTATTTTACTCGGACCTACAAAATATAAAATTCCTTACTATAGTGATATCAGTTACTCGTCTCGGGGCCGTATTTTTTTCCCTTATTCAAAAGGGTTTTCCACGTAAAAATCTTGGTGTCGTTGTCACTATTTTATTTTTGTTAATTACCGTATCTCGATGCTACGTTATTATTCCTCTTTTATTACTGTGAATATTATTTCTGCAGGAGTTTTATTCCCAACACATCTAATTATGTTGTGACTATAATTACATAAATAAGCAGATTCTTACATTCTTTTCCTGAACAACACACTTTTGTCCTCTAGATCATTCCTATTAACGAGGGAGGGTATTTGTTCTCAATAAACTAGTTCAGTGTTAGAGTTCTTCCTCAGCTATCAGTGACCGTGGTGCTTACCTAGTTTTCAGTTAGTATTGGATTGTTTTGCCCTAATGGTTTAGTTATGACTCCTAATCTTCATCTTCTTTTTCCTAGATAAGCATATGACCTCCTTGTTGATCATTGCTAGGATTTAACTTATCTAAGGTAGCATGCTTCTAAATGTATGAAATATACCTGCATTTGTCTTGGTTGTTGTGGTCATTTTCATCATTAGCTTTCCCGGACTGCTCATTTGTTTGTTACTTTTTGGCCACAAGTGAAGTCAAAGATAATTGAATTGTCTAATTGGCATGCAGCAAAAATCTATCTTCTATCTTCTGTTTGGTAAGCCTCTTCTTAGGTGCATGTACTTTTAGAACCTTGATGTCTTTTCTGTTAATTAACTGTGAATTCTTTAGGAGTCTTCTTATAATACCAAAAGGACTTTATTCCAAGATGAAAAGTTAAAGATGCATATTCTCCTCTGAAAGTGAAAGATGTATATTCTTTGAATATAGTAGGGCAAGAGGACTAGATAAGGATTCATGAAATGGAATTCCTGTTTCAAATTGTACGGATATCTGATCTTTTACAGATCTAAGTAATTTTCGAATTTTAGGTTCCCTGGCGGACCTGCCCACTGATTTTTAACAAGCTAAAATTTGAAATTTGAGAAGTTTCCAAGTGATTTAGCAAAAGGAAAAATTCTAGCATATGTCGATAGGATTATCTTGGTTTACACTCTCTTTTATCTTCTCCAATGCAAGTGACAGATTGCGGTTACCTTTCTAACATGCTATCTACTTTCTGAATAAATCCTGGCGCATGATCCTTTCTTCTCTCTTGAGTGTACAACCTTTTATTACCGTTTTTCTACGGAGATGCTTTAGAGTTGAATTTTCGTGTGAAAAATACCTTGAACGGTTTCTCCTTTTCCCTTAGTCAAAACTATTTGCCAAGATGATTCATGACGAATGTCAGAGCGTAGAAGTAAAGTCTAATCTCCATGTTGTCTAAGAGCATGATAAAGAGATGCTGAATGAGAACATGGAATCTTTTACTATTTGTGAACTTTGATTCTTTTTGGTGTGTATTATTGATGTCAAAACTCAGCGCAGTTATATACTCCCTCAGTTTCAATTTATGTAAAGCTATTTAGCTGGGTTTGAAGTTTAAGAAAAAAGAGAAGACTTTTGAATTTGTAGTGTAAAATGAGGCACATATATTTTGTGTGGCTATAAGTCATTGTATAAAGGCAAATTATTTTCAAATATGGAAAAGATCATTATTTTTTGAACGGACTAAAAAGAAAATATTAAGCAAGATATTAGCTTGAATTTGTCTCAAAACTCAAAAGCGGTTTTATCTTAGCCCTTAATATATGGTCTTCCACTGGCGGTAGAAGATGCATTAGATTTTCAGATTTCAGTTGCTTGGGGGACTATACGATTCTTGTAAGCATCTAATTATATTGTATTCTTTGTTTATGCCGAGTTACTTCTTGCTAACTCTGAGTATGCTTCAATAGTTAGTTCCCGGGTGCCTATGGACAATTAGAAGCATTCATACTTTGAAATGCATTAGCTTAGTCTTGAAGTAGCCTCGAGAATGAGACCTGATGAAGAAGATATGTTTGCTAGGAAAGAACATGCATAATTTAGCAATTGTTTCCTGCTTTTATAAGTTAAACAGCCAACATTTTGGTGTTCTACATTATCACTACAACACATCCAAATAGGGGAACATTATCCAAAGTTAGCGATTGTCTAGGAAAGTGTAGCAGGTTTAACAAGTACTCATACCTACGTGAATGGCAGTATTTTTCTGTACTGAACTGCTTAACTGTTGCACTGTAGTTTCTTGCAGCCAGCAAATCCGAGTACATGTCATTGGAATACGTGATAAGTGATATTGAACTGATTACATGGG